>JAJIYU010000195.1:0-75141 GCA_030144865.1 Tinospora cordifolia | reverse complement strand
TTTTTAAGGTGGAAGTGACTTCTAACTTCTACTTCTTTATTTTAATTTGAATAAGTCTTGCATGTGTGATAATGTTTCGAAGATGATTGATTGAATATATGTTTTATTATGCAAGCTTTATTTATTTGATATGCCATGAATATACATGTTATGCATGTTTAGAAATTAAGAATATTGATGCATGTCATACATGAATTGTGCCATGAATAGATATTTAATGGTTCATGTTTTGTATATGTTGCATCGATGGTTTAATCTGATATTGTGTGTTTTATCACTAAGAAAAGATTAAATAATGATTTAATCCACGTACTGGCGCAATGATGGACCGCATAGTGTCATCGTGTGTGTTCCACCCCCTGACCCAGTTTGTTGGTTTACCATTGACCATTTCAAACTGGGTTTCCAAGAGTGATCCCACTTCATAGATATTGGGGTTTGATTTTTGGTTTGTCATTCTCTCTCCCCACAATGTGGAACACAGAGATTAAACTCTTTCGATCCGAATGTCAACCATAAACAAGAAATCTGTTTGAATCGCCTAATGTACAAAAGTGTTTGACATGCTTGGTTTGTTTGAATTGAAATAATGATTTAGATGTTTAGAAAGATCCACTCGGCTATGTGCTCACCCCTTCCTTCTATTTTTCAGGTAATTGATTTACATGAAGACCATGAATATTAGTTAGGTTCTTTTTATTTAAGAAGTTTTTAATTCCTATGTAAGGGCATGTTGCCCAAGTTTTGAGACTTCCGCTATAATAATTTCTTTTTTTGAATTATGTTCTAAATTTTATTTAATTAATTGAGCTTATGAATTTCAGTTATTTCTTATATTATTGCCTTATCAATTCTTTTTAAATTTAAGTTATGTACTGTTAAATACAATCAAGGCATGAAATAATTGATATAGAAAGAAAGTCATGTGTGTGTCACTTGTAAAGTAACACTGGCCCGGCCCGGCCCGCCGTTTGGTTTAGCCCACCGTCAAGAGAATGGTGGTCGTGTTCAATGCTTAAAGATACGGGGGTTGGGATGTTACAAAGGTGGTATCAGAGCCTAGGCATTAGTTCTGGGCCAAAGATTAGAAAGTTACTCTAATACCAAAGGTGGTATCTGACCCTAGGCTTTACGTGTTTTGGGCTAGAAGTAGAAAGTTAAGCCTAAACATGTGATGATTAGGCTAGAACATTAGTTACTTGACAAAGAATTAGAAACTCAAATTAGGGTTTAACATTGAATTAAAATTTTAGTGCCCTACCTTCTATTTTCGAAAACTATTTTCAAAAGGAAAAATATATTTTTAAATGTTTTGTTTAAATACAAAGACTACAAGTTGAGCTAATAGTGGGTAAGCATTATCCCAAGTAAAGCTAAACATTGAAAAGGAGGTGGGTTATCCCGCCCGAGAAAGCGCGGTTTCTAAGTAGACTTCGGTCTCGCCGCCTGATCTGGAGGTTGTCCCACTAGCTCATATGAGTAGTCGGAGTTGAAGAACACTCTTATTTTCTATGAAAGAAAACTAGAAGGTGGAAAAGTAGTGCAAGAAAGTGAATATAAGTCGGAAAAAATGCCAAATATCGTATCTTGACTAGACAGAGGTTGTGAGTCAACCCGATTGAACCCTAGGTCCAAAGAAAGACCCTAGGTAGAAATGTGGTGTAGCCACGAATGGCACAGTGGATCAAAAGCTTAAATCTCTAGGGCATAGGCTAGAGACGAAATCTTGTGTGAAAACATAAGCTTGTTTTATCAGGACACGAGACCGGGAAGCTTCTGTATCTTTCGAATTCTATGTAGTATGGGATGCATAGGAATTTGGGGGTATGGAGGAAGCCTGGACTTGGAGAATGATGGACCATGTGTGGTGAATGATCGGTAACTCTAGCAGAACGGGTTTCTCTATGCTTGCTGGTATGGGACGGTGGAGTATAGTGGGCTCCAGAACCTTAGTTATAAAGACATTTGCGAAATTGTTTGGGTGCAGCTCTATTCTAAGTGAAAGCCTAAGTGAAAGGGGTAGAGTGGTATGGGACGTTTGAACCTGAAAGCTTAGGTGGAAGCTTGGAACCTTGCTGTGCTAGCGTGATTGTGTGATTGTGTGATATGCATGTTATAATGTTTATTTGCTTTAAGACCAAATCCTGTACCCATGCATGAAAAGAACCTAGAAGAAAAACCTTTAGGCCACTGAACAAATCAAGAACCTAAAGACATGAGTCTAGACTCATGGTAGCACGAATGGAACAAAAACTTGAGGAAGTGGATACAACATATGATGACCATTTCTCAAGCCTGAAAAAACACTTAGTATCCCGAAGATAAGAAAAGATGGGTAAGTACCCTAAATGAATGTCCTATTTGAAATTGCTATGATAGGATACTAAAGTGGCTTTGGCTTGTAGATAATGGAAGGAATCCAAGAAAACACCAATACACCTGATCAAAGTAACCAAAGGGCAGATGTGGCAACAACTTTCATCCTATCACTAGAGATAATAGCAGAAATCACTCGACAGGTCGTCGAGCAAGTAATGAGGACTCTACAATCATAGCCTGAGGTTCAAAATGAACTAAGAATGGGAATTAATGAACTAGTCATTCCTCTAAGACTAACCATGCCCAAAGGAACGACAGTTGAGATTAACTCAATCAAAAAGGATATCCACTTCAAACGCTCTGTAAGGAATAAAAACAAAAAAAATCACAAAATGATCAAAAGACAGGAAAGAAAAGCGGTAACCAGAAACAAACTCACCAAACTGAAAAGGACAAAAGAAGCCGACTAAGAGATAAGGGTTGTGCTATGTGTACAGACAAAGGGGGCATTTTGTTAGAAATTGTCCAACTGCACCTGTTCGGGCTCCTCAGCCTCAAGACAATAAGGATTATGGTGAGAACCAAGCTAAAATGTTGGTTATTGAAGCTTAGGAAGATCAAGACCCTCAGTAGAAACCTTCATAGTCCAATGTTAGGACAAATGAACTAATTTTGAATATGAGTAGTAGTAGGGAGACCTTTAGTTTAAGATTGATATATGTTAGCATTTATGAATTTTAAGTTAAAATAAGGTTTTGTACCAATTATCTCTATTAATAAAATTTTTCCCTTAAGAACTCTTGTCGTTACATTTTGAATATCCAAAAATGGAAAGTATGGGAATAGAAAGTGTAAGTAGTAACCCAAGAACCTGTCGTATGGCAGGAAGTGACAAAGAAACTTTTACCCTCAGACGGATTGAGAACTTAAGGTTAGGTATGACTTGAAATGAAAGACAAGCCTATCTCTATAGCAAGTCCTACCATCAGACCTATTGCATAAAATCAGGAATGAACAAAAGGCAAGACAAATGACTCACAAGCTTAATAGAGGAAATTGAATAGGACAGACATACTAACTTCAAGTTAGATGCTGAGAATATCCTAAGACTCGAAAGGATCGTATACCTTAGAATGGATAGAGTAAGCAGATCACCCAATAGTGAAGGATAAGTATTCCCTACCAAAGTGACCCATTCGGTCATTTGGAGAAGCCACCATTACTTAAGAACTGATCTAAGGTCAGAAAATCAACAGTTGAGAATCAGGGAGTCTGTTATGTATGAAACGACCTATTAAGGAACATATAGGAATACAATGAACCAAATGGTTAGACATCGTGTTGATCAGGAGACGCAACTTATGAAACACAGTCTTGCTAAATTTAGCAAACGATAGCCAAATTCTTTAACCATGTAGCTCTGAAAACACCAGAGGTTGTGACCAAGATAGTTACAAAGACTCAAGCCCTTAGCCTTATCAAATTAGTCAAAACCAACCGATTTACCAGAAATACCTAACGAAATGACGCACAAATAAATGTATAAAAATTTCGAGGATGAAATTCTTTTAAGGAGGGTAGGTTGTAATAACCCAAAATTTTGTCAAATAATTAAAGATAAATAAGTTTAAGAAAATTAAATTAAATAAGTGAAGTAAAAATAATTTTGAAGATTTTAAGACATCTTTGGGTGCAAATTATGGGTTAAAAAATAAAAAATAATATAAAATATTTAGATGTAAAATAAAATAGGCAAATAAAACCTTTATTTGATATTTAAATAAAAATGTCAAATTAAAAAAGTTGCTTAAGAAATAAAGAATAGAAAAATAAAACCGAAATAAAGTATATATATGTACACACATATATATAGGCTAATGTGTGAATAAGGTATGTGTTAGCATAATAAATGTTAATACTATATATTATAAGAATATTTATATAATTAAATAAAAATGTAGTATTCATGTATTTATTTAAAATAAATAAAACATTATATAAATATTAATTTATAATTACATAAATTATTTTCTGAAAATGAAATATGAAATAAATAAAAATATATGGAAATAGAAAAATGTAGATTATTTAATTATGGGCATTAAAAATACTAGAGAAATAGAAAAATACCTATTAAATGCAATATTAATTAGAAAGGGGAAATATTAACAAATCAATAAAATAGAAGGATGTGAGCTATCTACACAAATTAGGAAGTGGGATTGAGTTAATAATTGGTAAAACTCGGATAATAGAAGCTTTTGAATTTGATTTTGATAATAGAAATTGCATCCAACGGCCAGAATCAAATAATCTTCACGATCTGCAATCCAACGGCCCAAATCAAGATCGCACCGAACGCCCTAGAACACCGGATCACCAAAGATCGGACGGTCTGCAATCAACACGTTCGATCCAACAACCCAAATTTGAGATATCTCTAATCGATCGCGTCACTCGAGGTCCATCAGACGATCCAGATCGAGGCACTCTTAGATGATCGCGAATGAGTACTCCGATCGAGGAAATCGGACGGACAAAAATGATCACGGACGATCGGACAATCAAAACGAGTTTTGTTCATCACGAAATGTGTGTCTCGAGGACGATCTGAGCGTCCAGAGCAAATTGGTAATTTAGAAATCACGAACCAACACTGCGCTCGAGGAAATTCGACAGCCGAGATAGCGAATCTGATCCATCGCGAACCGAACGTTGTGATCGATGCAAATCGGATGACCCAAATTCACGCATCTCTATCAATCGAAGATTCAACACTGTGCTAGAGGAAGCTCTGACCGCCCAGATGCAATCCGCCCGATCTGAGATGCGCGTGCGTGATTTGAGAATAATCTGACGGTTCCGATCCGATGCTCTAAAAATAATATCCGAAAAATCCAAAAAATTCGATTAAATACTTTAAAAATTCAAAAAAATCAGTTTCTAAATTCTTAAAAATTTTCAAAAAATTACTTGCTAATCTCCTATGCTTGGGGGGCATGAAATTTTGAAGAATTGGCAAGTTTTCCACAAGATGACACCCCAAACTTGCCATTTTCTACCCTTTTAAACTCTATATAAACACCCCCATGCTCACAATTCATCTCATCCCAAGCAACAAGAGTTGAATTTTCATCTTGTTCTCTAAGCCTTCTTCTTGGCAATCCCCTCAATTCTTGAGTAATCTTGAACTGTTCTTGAGTGTTTGGAAGTCTTGAAGCAACGAAACTCTGTCGGATTTCAGAGGCATAAAGAAGAGACCTTTTTAAGGTGGAAGTGACTTCTAACTTCTACTTCTTTATTTTAATTTGAATAAGTCTTGCATGTGTGATAATGTTTCGAAGATGATTGATTGAATAGATGTTTTATTATGCATGCTTTATTTATTTGATGTGCCATGAATATACATGTAATGCATGTTTAGAAATTAAGAATATTGATGCATGTCATACATGAATTGTGCCATGAATAGATATTTAATGGTTCATGTTTTCTATATGTTACATCAATGGTTTAATCTGATATTGTGTGTTTTATCACTAAGAAAAGATTAAATAATGATTCAATCCACATACCGGCGCGATGATGGACTGCATAGTGTCATCATGTGTGTTCCACCCCCTGATTTGGTTTGTCGGTTTACCATTGACGATTTCGAACTAGGTTTCCAAGAGTGATCCCACTTCATAGATATTGGGATTTGAGTTTTGGTTTGCCATTCTCTCTCCCCACGATGTGGAACATAGAGATTAAACTCTTTCGGTCCGAATGTCAACCATAAACAAGAAATCTGTTTGAATCGCCTAATGTACAAAAGTGTTTGACATGCTTGGTTTGTTTGAATTGAAATAATGATTTAGATGTTTAGAAAGATCCACTCGGCTATGTGCTCACCCCTTCCTTCTATTTTTCAGGTAATTGATTTACATGAAGACCATGAATGTTAGTTACGTTCTTTTTATTTAAGAACTTTTTAATTCCTATATAGGTAAGGGCATGTTGCCCAAGTTTTAAGACTTCCACTATAATAAGTTTTTTTAAAATTATGTACTCAATTTTATTTAATTAATTGAGCTTATGAATTTTAGTTATTTCTTATATTATTGTCTTATCAATTTTTTTTCAATTTAAGTTATGTACTGTTAAATACAATCAAAGCATGAAATAATTGAAATAGAAAGAAAGTCAAGTGTGTGTCACTTGTAAAGTAACACCGGCTTGGCCCGCCGTTTAGTTTAGCCCACCGTCAAGAGAATGGTGGTCGTGTCCAATGCTTAAAGATACGGGGGTTGGGGCATTACATCTAATATGACCAAATTGACCTCATATTGACTAAACTTGACCATAATTGGCCATGTTGGCTAATTTTGAATAAGTTTGATCGATTGAGCAAGTTTGACTAGATTTAACCAAGTTAAATTTAAGTTGACCGAGACCAGTTAGGAATTGTAGAACTAGAATTGAGCCACATTTTATGAAAAAAAAATAGACTTGGGTTTTAATAATGTAGATCTGAATGTATATTGTGAAGCTGGGTAGAGTGTAGATGAGATACTTGTAGGCGGGACCTAAGGTGAGTAATTTAATTTATATGATACTTTAACTTATAATACCCTGAAATTTTATTTGAAAATTAAATAAAATAAATATATAATAAAATAATTAATTAAATAAAAGAGGAAAATAACAGTGTAAAATATATACAATTAAATGTAAGAAGGGGTAAGTAAACTTCGAATGATACACAAAAATTTGCACATAAATATGCTCTGGCTACCAGGGTAATTATATTTACTACCGTGGTAGTGCATGAACGAACCAAGGGAACCGGTAAGTACATTGTGTTTTGGTGCAGTAATACATTTCACTAATGCAGTAATATGTAAAACATACACAAAAACAATTATGTAAGTTTTCAAATGCGAAAGCCCATTCTAAAACCTCACATACTAAAACTTTGCACCCAAGAAACAAACATAATAGAAGGAAGTAAGTTTAGGAAAGAATTCTACTAGGACAGAATGCTAAGATTTCCTAAACCTATCTAAAACCACCCTAACCCTGTACAACCCAGCATGAACACCTCTATTCTCACTTCTCATTCAGGAATATTGAGATTCTTTTCTCTTCTTTCTTCTTCTAGCCATCTTTCCTGTCCTTTCTTCATTCTCCAGATCTCCCATACAACAACCATAGTAGTAGAAAGAAGACGAACCCATAAAACTGCATCATAGTGGGAGATAAAGCCATAGAATTGTCTTCTAGACATTGTACGAGGTAAAACAGACCCTTAATTGGATTGATCACATTTTGTTCTTCGTTCTTTTTAGATTAGATTACTTCGCTAGCAATTTTTGAGAGTTTTGGTTCACTTCTATTATCAAACCAAAACCTTAGAAGGAGTCAAGAAGGATCTTTTGGAGCATACAAGAGAATTGGCGGATCAAAAAAGGTATAACAGCTCTATCTAATCTTAATGCATGATTCATGGTCTAGAGTTTAAGGCATTAGGATTCCAAAGACATAGGAAAACAAGGGATGGGAGAAACATGCACCAAAGTCTATTTTTCAAGCTCATTACCGTAGTACTAATCATCGTTATCGCTTTACTATACTCGTTCCTTCCACTGTTTTTTGGGCTTTCACTTTGATTACCATAACAATGTGTCATGGCTTATTCATTATATTCTAGTTGCCACGATACTCTACTACGGTATTGCAATTTTCTTCCTTGTTTCTATACTTGCATTTTGATTACCACAATACTGTAATATTTCTTCTGCGATAGAGTTTGGTTACTAGAATACTTTACCGCGGTATTGTAATAAACCTTCTTTAATTTCCTTTGGTTATCATAGTACCCTACCATTTTAATGCATCTATTCTTCTTGTTTCTCAGTCATGTTGTAGTACCCTAAAATTTTGTGGGATAATTAAATAAAATAAACATTTTAGAAAACCATGAAATTAATAATGTAAAACATGTACAATCAAATATACAAAGGGGCAGGTAAATCGAAGCAAAACACATAAAATTGCACATGAGCAACATAATAGTTACCATGGTAATGATATTCACTATCAAGGTAGTGCATTCTTGCATTGTAAATCCAATGAAAACACTATGTTCTGGTTATTGCGATATTGCCTTCTTACTATCATGGTAATCCATACAAAACCTGCAAGAAAAAGATTATGTAAAGTTTCCAAAATGATTATGGAAAGTTCACAATGCATGGGTGCCTTCTAAAAACAACACCTACTAATATTTATGCGTAGAAAACAAGCAAAATAGAAAGGAAAGGAGTTAGGAAAGAATGATACTCTGGAAACAACCCCAAAAACTTCATAAATCTTATCCATTTGAACTCTATATAAACATAAAATTAGCAACCCATTCTCATCAATCAAGCAAGTGCAAATCACTTCTCTTCTTGCTCTCCTAGCTGTCTTCTTGACATTCTTTCATTCCTTAGCTGTTCAATGCAGCAATATAGCAGTACGAAGGAGGAAAACCTACAATAATGCATAGCAATGGCAAGAACCAACCTCTGGGCATACTTTTGGAGCAACTGGAGGACTCAACGGATAAAAGAAGGTATAATGACCCTACCTAAGTCCCCAAATGCACAACTCATGGTCTATAGTTTTAGGTATTAGGATGCCAAGGTTGTAGGAGAATAAGGGATGGGAAAAACATGCCAAATATTCAATTTTCATATAGGTTACTATGGTAGTGATTACTGTTACCCGATAATGCCTTCATCTTCTCTTTTTTTTGGACATTCCCACTAATTATCGCGTTATTTACCATGTTAGTGTAACGTAATTCTGTCATTGCCCTTTGGTTACCGCAGTAGGTGTAATGTGTTAAATCTTTGGTTTTTCCCACTGGTTACCGCAATACTCCAGCATAGTAATGTATATATTCTTTACTAATTCCATCTAGTTACCGTGGTAGTGCCTCTATGCTTCTTGTTCTTCACTTGTGCTTTCTGATTACTACGATAGTACTTTCCTCTACTACATTACACAGAACCAAGACCACATTTAATCTCATATAGGATGATATCCTTGCACAATCAAAAGCCATATTAGATATGAATCATTAGGGTATGGTTTAAAGTGTTAGAAACACATGAATCACAAATAATAATGAATTGAATCTTGATCTTCAAGGTTAAAGGCTCAAAAAAGGCTTGGAACAACAACATTAGGATTAGAAGGAACTAAAGCAATAAATAAGAGATGATTTATAAGTTTAACTTATTATTTCAATTCAAGTAATATGTGCACGTATGCTTGTTAGCCTACAAATATTCCTAAATTGAATATCCATGTTATTCTTTATTCATGTTGTACTTGAATTGAATGAACATGTTATGCCTTGAATTTGCATGCTTAGAATTGAATGTATGCTAGCATTGTATTAATGATCACTTAGCATGCCCTTAATAAAGAGGGATGTTTGCCATGCTCACGTGCTATGTTCCTTAATTATATTTTCGATTTAACATGCTGATAGTGTCACTAAAGAAAGATTAACAAAGATGACATTAGGTTTCATCGGAGTATTCCAACCCAGACCTGGCTTGTCAGTTATTGATTTTCTTGATTGTAACTGGGCATTTGGATTGACCCCTCTTCACCGATGATGGGTTTGAGCGTTTAGATTGACCTCTCTTCCTAGATTTTGGAACACTGATGTGGATTCCTTTTGGTCTTAACGTCACTTGATAAACAAGTTACTATTTCAATCACCTAAACTATGAAAGTTTTTGACATATATTTTCTTTATTGAAATAATTGTTTAAATATTTGGAATGATCTGCTAGACTTTCAAGCTCACCACTTTTTTTTAACATTTTAGGAAACTAAGGATCAGAGGTTGCATTGATTAGTTTCAAAGTTTTCCTCTTTAGATTCATTATTTTGTTTAAAATGAGGGATGTCAGCCCTAGATTTTTTTGTTATTTTTAATGATGTTTCATTGAAATAAAAGGTCTTTGTATCCTTGAATATTGAAAGTGATTTTTAGTAATGATATTGATATATTTCATCAAAACGTTTCTTAAGTGTTTTATGTGAAAGTTGTGAGTTAATTGACACAGGAAGTCTCATACAATTGGAACAGAAAGAAAGAGAAATAAAAAGAAGAGAAAAGAGATAAAGTGACACTCTCCTCTCCCAGGTGACCCACAATGATTGATCAATGATTCGCATGTGACAATAACATGCTTGCTTATTATTATTAACTTGAGGGCATTACAATAATTTTTTTCATTCGAACCAAAAATTGGATGGGTTGGGCGACACGAGGGAGGGGGGGTGTTACACATGCGCTTTGGTTACTGCAGTACTTCTTTGTTCTACCATAGTACACAGAAGCAAGACTACACTTAGACTCATCTAATACCATATCTTGCACATCTAATACCATATAGGATAGGGAATCGTTAGAGTATGGTTTAAAAGTGTTAGAAACATATTAATCACCAAAAATTATGAATTTATTTTCACTCTTTAAGGTTGAAGATTCAAAAAGCCTTGGAATAACTATACAAAGACTAGAAGGATCTGAAGAGCAAGGTAGAGATGATTTTCAGATTTTCAATTATTATTTTGATTTAAATAAAGTATGCATGTATGCTTGTTAGCCTAAGAATATGCTTTGAATTGAATATGCATTTTATGCTTTGAATTGAATATGCATGTCGATGGCTAGATTTACATAATGGAGGAATGTTGCCACGTTATTTTTGTGTTATGTGCGATTACATGAAAACATTCCTATGATAGAGATGGGAAATTGGTCACCATGCTTACATATACTTTTCCTAAATAATATTTCTAATTTAACATGTTATTGTTTGGTCTACCATCAAAGAAGAATTTATAAAGTCATAACCACGTACCGGCACGGTGATAGATATCATCATGAGTGTTCCAATGTTGGGAGTCTGAATTGACCCTACCTCTTGGATTCCTGAACTGGGAGTTTGGGTTAATCCCACTTGATGGATGAGAGGGATTTGAGCATTTGGATTGACCTCACACCCCAAATTTAAAACACTGAGGTTGATTCCTTTCAGTCTTAACATCAACTAATGAAAAATTAATTATTTGAATCATCGAATCTCTGAAAGTGTTTGATATGTGTGTTTTATTTTGATTGAAATAATGATTTAAATATTTGGGATGATCTACTGGGCTCTTTGAGCTAACCCCTTTTTTCTAACATTTTATGTAACATCTCGAAAAATTCATATAAAATTTGAATTTTTATTTAGAAAATTATACGGAATTGACGGATGAAAAATTTGGTAAGTCCCAATTTAGCCAAATAAGGAATAAAATCAATTTAATAGATTTTTGAAAGAAAACATATGAATATAATGTGTATTATGGGATATCATAGCCAAAAATACAAGGATATGTGCAATTTTTTATGAAAACAAGATTAGAAAGTCAATTAGGATCAAGATTTGGCAAAAATCCAAAAATAAAACAAGAAATTCGACTGAAAAATAATAAAAAAAACTTACAACACATCCAACGGCTGCAAACCGTAGATCTAAATCAGATCTCATGATCTGACGGCCACGATCAACTCGGCACCAATGCACGAGTGCACGAATCATCAAGATCAAACGGCCACGATCAAATCCATCAAATCCAACGGCGCACAACACAGGCACAAAAAAAAAATTGCAAAACTGAACACTGCGCTCCAGGTTGATCATGTGGCCAAGATCTATTTTGTTGATCACGAACAAGATCTGCACACCGTGATCAAGGTTCATCTGACGATCCAGGCAAGCTTCATTGATCGCGATCAGATGTGCTGCACTCGAGGACGATCCGACGACCTGAAGCATTTTCGTTAATCACGAACAAGATACGCGTGCAAAACTCGAGGACGATCCAAGCACTGAGATTTGAGACTCTGATTTCTTTGATTGATCCGAGATCAATCCAACGGCCTAGATCGGATGCCCAAAATTAAAAAATGAAAATTATCGAAAAATCACAAAAAATCCAAAAAAAAGGTTTCTAAAATCCAAAAATTATTTCTAAAATCCAAAAAAATCCAAAAAATACTCATTTTATTCTCAAAATTAAAAAGTACGAAATTAAAGAGAATTAGGGTGTTTTACTCCAAGAAAAACTCAAATGTTGCTATTTTTCTCCCTTTGAAAACTTATATAATCCCCCCTAGGCTCTCAATTCCCTCATTCCAAAAATAAGAGTTAAAACTGCCTCTTATTTTCTAAGCTTTTTTCTTGACACCTCTTCTCATCTTTCCTTCCTCTTACTTGTGTGTCAGAAGTTCTCTCGAATTGAAAAATTAAGTTGGGCGATCTTCATTGGCACTAGTACGTGGGGGAATTTCTGTCAAAATTTTGAAAGAAAGCGTCACAAGGTAGAAGTGATTTCTAGAACACCCTTTTGTTCTTATTTAAATTCATGGCATGATCATTGTTTGTGTGTTTTCCACTTAATTCAAAGATTTTCAATTTCAGTTCTAGAATTTTTAATGTTTATTTCAGTATTTCAGTTTTGATTCATGTTTGAGCAATCATATCATCCATGCCATGTTAGTATCATGCTTAGGCTTTTAAATTAAAGTGTGATGCATTTTTTATAAGTGTTTCATGAATTGACTGTGTACATTCTGAACTTTAGTTTGATTTCATATTCTGAAGTTTATTTTATGATATCATGATATGAGAATTAATCTAAGACAATGGTGATAATAACCACGTATCATAATGGTCAAGGTGACACTATGGATGTTCTTTTCATATGAGTTAGGTCATATGGTTTTCAGACCTATGTACTTGAGGGTCGTGTACCACATTACCTAGTGGGTTACCATGTGTAACGGGTTCATACCAACACGTGCCACTAATGGGTTGATGCCGAGTGGGCCCTGTTTACTTAGTTAAGAGCATCAAGGGATTAAAGGCCCTTTTGGCTTGAGACTCGACTTGAACAAATTGTTTTTTGAAACGCCTAATGATTGCAAGTGTTTGAATTATGATTGTGTTATGAGTTTGAATATGAAAGATGGTTGTTTGAAAAGCATCCACTGGGCTATGTGCTCACTCCTTCTTTTCTTATTTTTCAGGAACATGAAACCCAAGGAGCAGTTGAATATAGATAGTCCTTAGAAAGTTTCTACAGTATTTTACTTTTTTTTGAATTTTTAAGGGCGTGTTGCCCAAAGTTCTTATGCTTTTCTACTGAAAAGTATTTTTGAAGTCTTCCGCTGTAACAATTAGTTCTTTTTGAAGAGTTTAGTACTTTCAATTATTCTTTCTATTATGAATAAAATAGTTTGAATTTCTTTATCTCTTTTAATTTGCCTAGATTTTATTAAAGTGAAAATTTTATATTCTTGAATTTTATACGAAGGCATGAGATATTGAAAAGAAAAGAACAAGTGAGTGTCACTTGTAATGTAACACTCTACTGTCAAGAGAACAATGGTCATGTACACGGCTTAAAGATACGGGAGTTGGGGTGTTACATTTTAGGAAACTAGTGATCATAGGTTGGGTGAACAAGTAGGAGTTTACCTTAGTTATTTATTTTAGAATTTACTTTTCTGGTTTCAAAGTCTTGTTTTAGTCAAGCATATTTGTCATAGTTTCCTTTTTAGTTTTAAAGTTGTTTCATTGAATAAATTCAAAGGTCCTTGTACCTTTTGAATGTTAAAAGATATTTCCAATGGTAGCATTTTATTTGGTTTATCTGAAGTGAAGATTTCAAAATATTTTATAAAAATTTGTATAAGTCATTGTAAATTAGGAAGTCTCATGGAGTTGGGACACAAATAAAGAAAGAAAGAGAGAAGAAAGAGATAAAGTGGCATCCCATCTCTCAAGTGCCCTGGATGATTGATTTATCTTAAGTAAATATGTATATCATCTTGTGATCATTGAACCAAAACGTTGTACCAAACAACATTAGAGGACTTTGAAAATCCTCAAACAAGAACATAGAAGAATAAACTGATATGTCAGAACAAATCGCAAACCTAGAGACATGAATTTAGAGTCATGATAGCATGAACAAAATGAAAACATGAGACAATTGATGTGAAAAATGACATAAAAGGTAGCTATTATTACAAGTCTGGAAAAGCATTTTGTATCCAAATGATAAGGAAAAATGGGTTGTGTAAACTCAGATTGATTTGAAATGAGATTATGGTTCTCCTTGTGTCTTGGAAGTTCTCCACTATGTTACCTTATTAAGTTATCAGATACTAAAATGTCTTTTGACTTGTAGATAATGGCAAGAACCAAAGAAAATGCAATGATGATGAAAACATTGATGACTCTAGTCAAAGGGACCAAAACGATACCTATGGTAATTGCAGTTCCAATTGGAACAATTCATGATGGCTCTACCTCAGGCATAGAATCTGCTTCTAGTGCAGCCAAAGCCCCAGGCTCATGCTCATCAGGTCACGTTGCCGAATGGTCCAATAGTACTAAATCGAATCGTCGCTACAGACAAAGAACAACAGAACTTACTGATTAAGTTTCAGAAGCTGCGAGCGAATACCTCCGATGGCAAGTCAGATCATATGGCAGCTGACATATGGTTTTTTGAGATGAATAAGCATCTTAATGCTTTGGGGGTAACTAACCCTAGATGAGTAGCTTTGGTAGTACATCAGTTCATTGGATATGCTAGTCACTAGTGAGAGATGATCATGAATGACCCATAGACCAATATTTTAACCATAAACTTGGGAGTAGCTCAAGAAGTTATTCTATGATAATTTCTTCTCCATGACCATTACTAGATAATTAAAGTTAGAGTTCATAAAACGTACATAGAGAATTATGCTGGTGACAGAATATGAAAGAAAGTTTGCAGAACTGTCAAGATTTGCACCAGAACTAGTCAAGGTTGAGTAGAGCAAGGTCGATAAGTTTGTAGAAGGACTTTGGGTGGAAAGTAGGAAGCTAATTATACCTTTGAGGCTAACTACATTCAAGGAGATAATAGTTAGAGTCCAAATGATTGAGAGAGACATTAATTTTGAACAACGTCTAAAGAACTGCAACAAGAGGCCGCAGAATGATCAAAAAGTAGGGAATGGGAACAAGAAGAAAAGGGGTAGATGACAAGGGTTATGTTTCTATTGTAACTAGTAAGGACATAAGGCAAAGTTCTATCCTATCAAAGCTCAAGCTCCTCAGCAGCCACATCAATAGCAACAACAACAATATAATTACGAAAGAGGGCAAAAGGTCATCCTCAAGTTAGGCAATAACAATGCCCCCAACTGAATTTTAACCAAGGGAAAAACCAAATTTAGAACCAAGGTCGTGGACAAAATCAGGCCAAAGTTTTTGCTGTTGATGATATTTAGATTGATCAAGTCCCTGCAATAGAAGTATATTTCTATTGTTTAATGTTGTTGTAAAACTCTTGTTTGATTTGGGTGCTACCAAATCTTTTGTTGTTGAATAATTAGTGGATAGGTTACAACTAGTAACAAATACCTTGCCTTTGACATTAAATGTATCAACACCCATAGGAACTATAGTTACCTCAAAAAGAATGTGTAATTTTGACCTTAGATTTGAAGATAAGCCGAATTTAGTGGATCTTTGTGTAGTTCCATTTTTTGGATACGATGTAATATTGGGAATGGACAGGTTAACCTAGTATCAAACATAGATAGATTGTCCAAAGAGGAGGGTAACAATAACATTACCTTTGGGAGATACATTTAGAATCAATGGTGATATGCAGAGATTACCTAGAAACCCAAATGATAGCAATGTTAAACCGCATAAGGTAGGAAAAAGATTTCAAGAAATTATTGGAGGAAGACGCTATAGAACAGGAGGAAATCCAGAACCTAGAGGTGGTTCAAGATTATGTAAACTTATTTTCAAATGACTTACCAAGAATACCATCAGATAGAGAAGTAGAGTTCAAGATTGAAGTTTAACTTGGAACTGATCCCATAACATTCCTCCCTATAGAATGACACTAGTAGAGTTGATTGAGTTAAAGACCCAATTGGATGAACTCTAAGAAAAAAGATTCATTAGACCAAGTGAATCAATATGGGGAGCTCTGATATTGTTTGTGAAGAAGAAGGATGGATCCATGAGGTTGTGTGTCGACTATCAGAAGCTAAATCTGGCGACACTGAAGAATAAGTATCCCTTGCCAAGGATGGATAACTTATTTGATCAATTGAGGGGAGTCACACATTTCTCCATGTAACAACCCAGGCCTACAACTCGATGATATTGTCCCCACCTTAGACACACCCAGTGTGTGGGGTTTTGTTCTTGGCAAGACTCGAACTCGAGCCCCCCAAAAGGCCTTGTCGATTCTAGATACCCACGAATGCACATATAGCCTAGGCAACACACTGTGGCCAGCCCGATGTGGGATTATTACAACCCACTCCCCTTGGGAGCTATCCTATCCTCAAGACTCACACCTCTGTCACACACAAAGCGGCTCTGATATCATTTGTAATACCCTGAGCCCACCACTAGGCGGTATTATCTCTACCTTAGACACACCCAGTGTGCGGGTTTTGTTCTTGTTAAGACTCGAACCCGAGCCCCCCAAAAGGCTTTGTAGATTGTAGATACTCGCGAATGCTCCTATAGCCCAGGCAACACTTTGTGGCCAACCCGATGTGGGATTATTACAATAAATACCTCTCTAAAGTGGAAAGGCATTCATTTTGCCAATTTCATTAGACTTAGGGTCTCACCCATATTCCAAGTATTTTGGTATCTCATCCATGTGAACTAATCACATGTAAAGAAAACCTACAATAACCCCTTTGGATTATTGTGATAGTACGTGGTTTTTAATCTCAACATCTTTCTTGTTATCTCTTATTCATGAATCATAAAGAATTAAATAAATTCAGCATGCAACATAACAAGCATGAAAACGACACATAACATGCTTCAAAATATACCTAGGCTATGCAATCTAAGCATGGCATGGGTTCATGACTGATTGAACATGGCATACATGATAAATTTGAAATTTAAATCATGATTGACAAATTGAAATTAAAATAAACATGATAAACTAAATTTGAAAAATGCATATACATGTCATTGATCTAAAATAATAAAGAGGAAGTTTTAGAACTCACTTCCACCTCAATAATTTGCAAGAATCTAAAATTTGGCAACACTCCGGTGCTTTAAGACTTTCAAACACTCAAGAATTGAGAAGGGTGCCAAGAAGAAGGCTAGAGAGAACAAGAGAGATCTTATCAACTCTTACTTTGAGATAGAGAGAATGAGAGCACTAGGGGGTGTATATAGAGTTCCAATGAACATGGAATGGCAGGTTGCTCATTAGAAACTTTCTTTTCACACGGATCATCCCTCTTAGCCCTTGGATTAGTTTTGGATCAATGATGTAGATTGGAGAGCACAAGGATTGAAAACCTTCCTCTTGAGCATGCGGATCATCCCTCTTAGCCCTCGGATTAGTTTTGGATCAACGGTGCAGATTGGAGAGCACACGGATTGAAAACTTTCCTCTTGAGTATGCGAATCATCCCTCTTAGCCCTCAGATTAGTTTTGGATCAACAATGCAGATTGGAGAACACATGGATTGAAAGTTAGCCTCTTGAGCACACAGATCATCCCTCGTAGCCCTCGAATTAGTTTTGGATCAATGGTGCAGATTGGACAGCACATGGATTGAAAAGTTTTGTGCCCTTGAACTGTCATTTGACCACTTAAATGATCTTTTGATATAATTGAAGAGAATCATTTCATTTCATCTTGTATAAAATTTTTTTCACAATATTACAACCTGCCCTCCTTAAAAAGAATCTCGCCCACAAGATTTATACACATTTGTTCAGGTGTTATTTCTTCAAATATTTCTAGTAAAAAGGTGTGGATACTTGGTCTTCATCTCACTTTCCAATTCCCAGGTGGCTTCTTGTACTCCGTGATGTTTCTAAAGAACCTTGACTAAGGAAATATTATTAGTTCTCAGGTTCTGTACCTTGTGATCAAGGATTCTAATTGTCGCTTCTTCATAAGTAGCATCATCTTGGATGTTCACTTCTTCCCAGTGGATGATGTGACAAGGATTAGGTTAATACATTTTCATCATTGACACATGGAACACATTGTGGGCTGAGGTCATTAGGTTTGTTAGATCCAACTGATAATCACATTTCCCAATTCTTCTAATTATTTCGAAGGGTCCGACAAATCTTAGTGATAGCTTCTCCTTGAATCTAAACGTCTTGATACCTTTCTGAGGACTAATCCTTAGGAACACTTTGTTACCCACTTAGAACTCTAGGGGTCTACTTTTGTCAGCATATCTCTTCTGACAACTCTGAGCTGTTGTTAGTCTCCTCTGTATTAGTTTCACTTGGTCATTCATTTCTTCTACCAAGTCTGGCCTAGTAAGTGATCGATCTTCAAGTTCAACCCAATAGGTTAGTGATCTGCAAGGCCTCCCGTAAAGAGCTTCATATGGAACCATCTTGATACTTGCCTGATAACTATTGTTATAGGCAAATTCTGTTAGGTTTAGGTACTTGCTCCAGTTTCCTTTAAAGTCTTGAACACAAGACCTCATCATGTCTTCTAATTTTTAAATAACTCTGTCAAACTACACATCTATCTAAAGGTGAAAAGCAGTACTCATGGTGAGTTTGGTGCCCAACTCCTTCCGTAGGCTTTACCATAACCAAGAAGTAAAGCGAAAGTCTCGATTAAACACTATTGTTTTGGGCACACCATGCAACTTTACTATTTCTTTCACGTACTGACTTGGTCTGTGGATCTAATTGACAAGAAATAAGCCACTTTAGTAAAACAATCCACAATCACCCATACAAGACTTCCTTTTGGTTCATAGGCAAACCACTGACAAATTTTATGTCAATGTTATCCCACTTCCATTTAGGGATAGGGAGTGGTTGTAACATTCCAAAGGGCTTCTAGTGTTCTACTTTCACTTGTTGACAAGTTAACTATTTAGAGACATGTTTAGCCACGTTTTTCTTCATTCTTCTCCACCAGTAAGTTTTTTTAAGGTTCGAGTACATCTTATATACGCCTGGATGCATTGTATACTTGGTTTAATGAGCCTCATCTAGTATGGTCTACTTACTCGGTTTATTTTGAGGTACATAGATCCTTTTCGCGAGTCTTAGGATATTCTCAGCATTTAACCTAAAATTAGTATGCGTTCCCTGTTTAACTCCTTCTATTAAGCCTATAAGGCACTTTTCTTGCCTCTGTTCCTCCCTAATTTGATGTAATAGATCTGGTTGGCAAGACATGTTGTAGAGGTAGGCTTGTTTGTCATTCAAGGTTACATCCAACCTAAAGTCTTCAATCAACTGCTACATCTGGCCCTTTTCTTCCTCTTGTTTGTTGAAAATTCTACTCAAGGCATCGGCTACCATATTGGCCTTCCCCGGATGGTAGTGTAGTTGGAAATCATAGTCTTTCAAGAACTTCATCCATCTTCATTGCCTGAGGTTCAACTCCTTTTAAGTGTAGATGTACTTCAAGCTCTTTTGATCAGAAAAGAGTTCAAACTTCTTACCATAAAGGTAGTGTCTCCAAATCTTTAGGACAAATACAATGGGTGCTAATTCTAGGTCGTGGGGAGGGTAATTATTCTCATGGACCTTCAGTTGTCACGAGGCATAAGCAACTACTTGCTTCTCTTGCATCAAAAATGCTCCCACTCCACTCATTAAAGCATTAATATAAAGGCTAAAGGTAACTTCATGGGTTGGAGTGACTAGGATAAGGGTCGTAGTCAATCTCTTCTTTAGTTCTTCGACTGATTGTTTTCACTTCTCATCCCAATTGAACTTAACTGCCTTCTTAGTTAGCTTGGCCATAGGTTCTGCTAGTTTGAAAAAATCTTAGATGAACCTTCTGTAGTATTTAGCTAGGCCTAAGAAACTCTTGATCTCTATAATTGTATTTGGTTGCTTCCAATCCATGACAGCTTCTACCCTCTCTGAATATACAGAGATGCCTTCAATTGATACTATATGGCTAATAAACTTGACATCTTCATCCAAAATTTACACTTGTTGAACTTGGCATATAATTAGTGCCTTCTGAGGGTCTCCAACACTATACGCAAGTGTTCCATGTGTTCATCTTCTATATTTGAGTAAATCAAGATGTCGTCCACGAATAACATCACAAACTGGTCAAGATATTGTCTAAACACTCGATTCATTAAATCTATGAATGCTGCTAGGGCATTCGTCAAACCGAGGGCATCATGGTAAATTCAAAGTGTCCATATCTTGTTTTGAAGGTTGTTTTGTGTATGTCAGACTCCCTGATTCTCAACTGCTGATATCTTAACCTAAGATCAATCTTTGAGAAATGAGTGGCTCCTCTCAATTGATCAAATAGGTCATCAATCCTTAGTAGAGGGTATTTGTTCTTTATGGTTACTTGGTTTAGCTTTCGGTAATCAATACACAATCTCATGGAACTGTCTTTCTTCTTGACAAAAAGTACAAAAGCTCCCCAACGTGGTTTACTTGGCTTGATAAATCCTTTCTCCTTGAGTTCGTCTAGTTGAGATTTCAACTCGATCAATTCTGCTAGAGTCATTCTATAAGGAGGTATGGCTATAGTTTGGTTCTAGAGTGAAGTTCAATCTTGAACTCTAATTCTCTAGCAGGTGGTAGCCTAGGTAAGTTGTTTGGAAACACATCCTCGTATTTACTAACCATTGCTAGGTCTTGGGTTCTCTTTAGTTCAACAGGTTCTTCTTCAGAGCGTTTCTTGAACTCATTCTTCTGCCTTAAGCAGCTCATCATGGCTAAGGTTGGACTTCTCGGTAGTCTTCAAATATCTCCGTTGATTCTATAGGTTTCCCCCGAAGCTAGAGTTATGGTTACCCGTCTCTTAGGACAATCTATCTAGGCTTGGTACTAATCTAACCAGTCCATCCCCAAGATTACATCAAAGCCATAAAAAGGTAAGGTACATAGGTCAACGATTATGAGTTCATCCTCGAACCTTAGGTTACAACAACACATTCTTTTTGAAGTCGCAGTGGTCCCTACTGGTGTGGACACATTCAAAGTTATGGGTAATGTTTTTGTCACAAGTTGTAACCTATCAGCTAGTTCTTCAGAGATAAAATACTTAAAGGCACCCGAGTCAAACAATAGTCTCATAGCAACATTAAATAATAGGAATGTACCTTCCATCTCGGGGACTTGGTCCTCCTGAGTCTCAACAACAAACATTTTGGCCTGGTTTCGACCACGACCTTGGTTCTACCCCTAATTGTCATTTTGTTATTATTGCCTAGCTTGAGGATGACCGTTTTGACCTCCCCCCTAAGTGTTTTGTTGTTGCTGCTGCTAAGGCACTTGCGCTATTGCAATCGGGCAATTTCTATCAATATAAGCCTACATAGATAACACAGTCCAAGCCTCTTTGCTTGTTCTTTAGAATCTTTCTTGTTCTGCCCATGTCTCTGTGGTGCCTTTCCACCACTCTTGTTCTTTTTTTGGGTTCCTGACGATCCTTCTCATTCTCCGCCCATTTGTTCTTTCCTTTCACCAGTTGCTCCAGGTTGATATCTTATTTTAGAGTTAGGGCCTTTTTCACAACATTTTTATAATTTTTTAGGCTCAGTGTTTTCACTATCTTTCGGATCTCCATCTCGAGACCCTGTAGAAAACGACTAGCCTTCATTCTTTCTTCCCTGATCAAATCTAATGAAAATTTGGCCAACTCTGTGAATTTCCTTTCATATTTAGTTACAGTCTTGTCCCTCTGATTTAGTCACACAAAGTCATCTTGTAGCTTGCTCAAGGTCGCTTCCAAAAAGAACTTTTTATAGAAGATCTCTGTGAAGTTTTCCATGCTCATAGCATTCACATCCGTGTTAGAGTCCATCCCCATCATACGCCACCAACTTATTGCTGGTCCTTTGAAGTGGTGTGTGACCAGTGCCACTCATCTTGACCCAGTTACCTTCAGTACATTGAGAATTTCCTCCATCTATTGGTACTAGTGGTTAGCTGAGATGCAATTTGTAATACCATCGAATGAAAGAGGTGGAGCTTTTGTAGCTCCATCAGTGTCTTTCTTTGTTTCTTATCTTCTGAATCCTCCTAAGCCCTTTGATGTTCAAGAATTGGGGCCATAGGTGCTAGTTGTTAAACCTAGATGGGTTCATGCACTTGAGGCTGAGGTACTGCCTGAGAGAGCATCTGGCGAAGAACCCTCGTCAGTTGATCCATAACCCTTCGAGCAACTTCATTCATCATATTCTCCATTTGGGCTTCCATACCCGTAGCTATTTCTTGATCCCTCTACTCTGTCTCGTCAGAAGTGGTGGATCGGGTAGCAAAGCTTCTTGTTTCAGCCATTGTCTACAAATTTAGCACTTAGTCAACATTTGCCTTGTCAAACGCTCGTACTATCATGACTCTAGATTTATGTCTCTAGGTTCTCAATTTGTTCAGTGGCCTAACAGTTTATGCTTGTTTGTTCTTTGGTACAGGATTTTGTTTCGTATGACATACATATAAATAAATAAGGCATGCTTTCAAACAATAATACAATTATGCAAGTTCACACTAGCATAACAAAATTCTCAGTTTCCATCTAAGTGTCTAGGTTCAAGTGTTCCATACCACTCTTGCCCTTCCACTTAGACTTCAATTCAGAAAATTGTCACACCCAATCAATTTCGCAAATGTCTAGACAACTAAGGTTTCTGTACTATACTCGAATGTCCCATACCAGCCAAGCATAGCGAAACAAGTTCTTCCAAAGTTACCAATCATTCACCAAACATAGTCTATCATTCTCAGAGTCCAGGCTTCCTCCATAACTCCGAATTCCTACGCATCCCATACCACATAGAAACCAAAGTCATAGAATCTTCTCGATCTCATGTCCTACCCAAGCAAATATTCTGTTCTTGCACATTTTCAGCTTCTAACCTCTATCCTAAAGTTTTATTCATTTGTTGTAATACCCTGAATTTTCTATATTCAATTAAATGAAATTTATCATCAAATCAATGCAATTGGGTGCAAAATGAAACTAGGCTCATTTTAGGGCTAAATTTAGCAGGTTTTAAAACTCTCATTTAGTGACCCTTAAGGATCCAAATCAACTTGAAATGAAGAAAGGTGACATGAACCAACTAATTGGACAACATATTCGAAAATTAGAACACTTGGTCAATGTTAGGGTTTTTATTTGTCAAACGCCCTTCAAGGGGTCCAAATTAGAAATAACTGTCATTTGGGGTACTTCAGGGAATCGAAATGACCCGAAATGAAACAAGATGACACGAATTAACAAAATAAACATCATATCCAAAAATTAAAACAATTGGCCAAGCTTTGGGTTTTCATTTCATAAAATCTTCAATGGGTTCTAAATAAGGAAAGTAAATGGAAACCAATTTAGCCAAACCATATATCAAAATTCTTAATTTTTTCATATGATTCCAAAACCATAGGCTATAAATCATAATTCTTTGTGAATAATAAGATATTAATTTTTATCAAATTTTAGTGAACCCATGAGTGGTAATGAGGTCATCATGACATAAACATACACCCTAACATGTGCAAGTCACATGGGTGAAACATCGTGATCGAATGTACCCTCACCCTACCCAAAACTCCATGGGATGTTCCTTTATTTTAATCTATGTCAAATAATCCTATGTACCATTTAAATGATTCGGTGCACTCACATATATGGGGCATCACCCATGATTAGGAATCAAGACAAAACGATCCCATGTACCAAAGAGAATGATCAAGTGTGCACCCACATAACCCAAAAATGTCCCAACCATGCACATGTGAGTGTGTGCACATGTGAGCAACCAAATTAGAAGTTTTAAATGACTAATTAGAACCAAACCCTAGTCGTCCTTTGCTATCCACACAATCAAAATTAGAAGGTTCCAAAATTAGAAGCTTTCCTTCTCTTTTGGCGTCAACTCTAGGAAAGAGACCATGTGGTGCACCAGCCCTCATGTAAACTTGATTAGAATGTTTCCATGAGCCAACATTAGATTCCTAAGACCATGATCTAGTGTCCCCGCAAGGCTGATAACATACTCCCCATTCTTGGCATCCAAGAATAGAAACTAGGAAAGTTTTCCATATGAGTTATGTGATGAACAAGCTACGAATCCAAATAAGAATATTATATGAACATGATCTGATCTAACTTGGGACGTCCCATAGTGATATTAGCATTATTCTAAGTCTAAAAATATTCCTTGATATTAATTAAGAAATTTAATGAAGAACCAAATCATGGCTCATAAGAAAATTGGCAAGTTTAGTGATCCTCGTACAAACTTGCCATATTTATCTTTTGGTGTTTGGAAACTTGCTCAAAAGTGGGAAGCTGCCCATGCTGCCCAAGGATTTCCCATATGCTCATGAGCTCCTATATAAACCCCCATAAGTTACTCACAATCATTCATTCCAAGAACAAGCGAGATCCCTCACAATAGTGCTCTCAAACTTCTTCTTCTTCTTCTTTTCTTTTCGTTTTCTTTTGTGCAAAGGTGAGAGGCTTTTAGTTCCAGCATTTAGAAGCTAGTAGAGAGTTGTTTTATTAGTGTTTGGAAGTATTAAAAATGTTGGAAGCTTTGCTAGACTTTTGGGAAAATACATCTCAAGGTGGATGTAATTTCTACAACACCCTTTTTTCTTATTCAAATTACTAGCATGTTCATTGTTTGTATGACTTTAGAAATTGAAATAGTTTCAGTTCTAGTATTCTAAAATATATTTTAGTTTCATATTTGATCCTTGTTCAGATTTATGCATCCATAATATTCATGTCATATTTAATATCATGCTTAGGCTTTATTTCAAAATGTGATGCATGATTATGGTTGTTTCATGATTTGATTTTTAGATTGTTCATATTCTGAATTTTATTTATCTTAGTTCCATGTTCTGAAATTTATTTGATGATTCAAGATATAAGATTTAACAAAAGAATATGGTGAAAATAACCACGTACCATCATAGCAAACATGTGGGTTGCTATGGATGTTCTTTTCCTATGATTAGTTCATATGGTTCTAAGACCAAAGTACTTGGTTGGTGGATAAGGTCCCTTAAGTTCCAAAAGTCTAATAAAATTGGCTAAGAAAGGCTATATTTCACTCTAAGGAAGTACTTCGTCAAGAACATCAAAAGCTTAAAAACCCTTTTGGTCTAAAGTCTCAACTTTAAACAAATGGACGCTTGAAACGCCTAATGTACACAAGTGTTTGAAATATAAGTGTGTTATTGGTTTAAATTTGAAAAATGGTTGTTTGAAAAAGATCCACTGAGCTTTGTGCTCACCCCTTCCTCTTTTTTTGTCAAGAAATTAAATTATGAAGACCATGAAATTTGGATAGTTTCTATTTTAGCAAGTTTCTATTTTTTTTAGTTTCCTTTTAATGTAAGGGCATATTGCCCAATTTTGAATAAGTCTTCTGCTGAAATTTAATTTTTATTTTAGAGGTTATGAATTTCTTTTGATCAATAATGTAATAGTTTACTTTTACATTAGAAAGTTATGTATTTTCCTTTTTATGAATAAAGGAGTTGAATTTTTCTTTCTCTTTAATTGCCTTGATTTTATTGTGGAAATTTGTATTCTTGAATTTACTCTAAGGCATGAGGTATTGAAAAATAAATAGTCAAGTGTGTGTCACTTGTAAAGTAACATGGACCCAACTCGCCAAATGGTTAAGTCCACTGTCAAAGAATGGTGGTTATGGCTAATACTCAAAGAATGTGGGGGTTGGGGTGTTACATTGATCCACTGTAACACCTTGGATACATCCATGTTTCTACCTAAGGTCTCTTCCCATGACTTAGGGTCTCAATCTGGTTGACTCACAACCTCTGTCTAGTCAAGGCCCTACCTTAGACATCTTTTTCAACTTCTATTTAATTTCTTACCCTAAATTTTCTCTTTCTAATTTTTTTATAGCAAGTAAGGGTGCTTTTTAACTCAAACCACTCGTATAAGGTGGTGGGACACCCTCTAGATCTGGCATCGAGACTGAAGTCAATTTAGCAACAGCTCTTTATCAGACATGATAACCTGCTTCCCTTTTGATGTTTAGCTTTACTCGGGACAAAGATTACCCACTATTAGCTCAATTTGCAATCTTTGTATCCAAACACAACATTTCAAACATATCTTTCGTTTTTGAAAACACTTTCCAAAATAGTTTTCAATTTCAAAAATAGAATGTAGGGTATTCTAATTTTAACTCAAAGCACAGGTCAAACCTAGTTGAGTTAATACTTTCTAAATATAATACCACCATTCGTATAAGATTAAACTTTCTAATTCTAGCCCAACAACTAATGTCTAGGCTTGACTTTCTAATTATTGCCCAGCAACTAATGTCTAAGCTCTGATACCACACTTGTAACACCCCAACCCTCGATACTTTCAATTGGACTTAACCACAAGGCAGGCCGAGCTGGTGTTACTTTACAAGTACTCAACTTGACTTTATATTTCAATTATCCCATCCCTTAATGGAATTTAAGAGTACTTAACTCAAATTTAGGAATCAAATTAAATAAGACAATAATGCAAGAGATAATAGAAATTTATCAATCTTAAGAAGAAGCCATTACAACAGAATATTTGAAACTTGGGCAACATGTCCTCACATCATAATTAGAAACTTTCTAAAATAAAGATGTTTTTTCATGAGTTTAGTTCCTTGAAAAGATAAAAGAGGAAGGGTGAACACACAGCCTAGTGGATCATTTTAAAAATGACCAAGTAATTATTTTAAACTAATAACACATCCAAATTTAAGCACTTGCATTCATTAAGCATTTCAAACAACTTCTTATTTATAGTTGTAAATTAGACTGAAAGGGTTTTAAACCTTGATGTTCTTATCAAAATACATCTCTTGAGTGAAAAGGCATTCATTTTGCCAATTTTATTAGACTTAGGGTCTCACCCATATTCCAAGTATTTTGGGATCTCACCTATGTGAACTAATCACATGTAAGGAACACCCACAATAACCCCTTTGGATTATTATGATAGTATATGGTTCTTAATCTCCACATCTTTCTTGTTATCTCATATGCATGAATCATAAAGAATTAAATAAATTCAACATGCAAATCATGTTAACATAAGAAGCATGGAAATGACACATAACATGCATCATGCTTCAAAATAAACCTAGGCATATGCAATCTAAGCATGGCATGGTTTCATGAATGATTGAACATGGCATACATGATAAATTTGAGATTTAAATCACAACTGAAAAACTGAAATTAAAATAAACATGACACACTGAATTTGAAAAATGCATGAATATGTCATTAATCTAAAACAATAAAGAGGAGGTTTTATAGTTCACTTCCACCTCAATAATTTGCAAGAATCTAAAATCTGGCAACACTTCGGTGCTTTAAGACTTTCAAACACTCAAGAACTCACAAGATCACTCAAGAGCATTTCAAGATAACTCAAGAACTAAGAAGGATGCCAAGAAGAAGGCATAGAGAACAAGAGAAATCTTATCAGCTCTTAGTTTGAGATGAAGAGAATGAGAGCACTAGGGGTTTTATATAGAGTGCCAATGATCAAGGAATAGCAAGTTGCTCATTGGAAACTTTCCTTTCACTCAGATCATCCCTCTTAGCCCTTAGATTACTTTTGATCGATGGTGCAGATTGGAGAGTGCACAAATTGAAAACTTTTCTCTTGAGCACACTAATCATCCCTCTTAGCCCTCTGATTGGTTTTGGATCATCGGTGCAGATTGGAGAGCACAGGATTGAAAACTTTCCTCTTGAGCACACAAATCATCCCTCTTAGCCCCTTGGATTAGTTTTGGATCAACAGTGCAGATTGGAGAGCACATAGATTGAAAACTTTCTTGTTGAGTACACGGATCGCCCCTCTTAGCCCTCAGATTAATTTTGGATCAATAGTGCAGATTGGAGAGCACACAAATTGAACAATTTTGGGTACTTGAAGTATCATTTGACCACTAAAATAATCTTCCGATATAATTAAAGAGAATCATTTCATTTCATCTTGTAAAAAATTTTTTTAGGGCATTACACTCAAGATTTGTCTTAGTTCAAGACATCACTGGCTGAGATTCCAAGAGTCAGACACACACAAGACAACTTTTAGGACTTGGTATGGACACTTCGAGTTTACAATGATGTCATTTGGTTTAACTAATGCACCAGCAACACTCATAGATCTAATAAACAAAGTATTCAAATAATATCTTGATTAGTTCATGTGGTATTTGTAGATTATATATTGATATACTCCAAGTTAGAAACTAAACATGTAGAGTACTTAAGGGTTGTATTGGAGACACTTAGTAGAAATAAACTCTATGCCAAGTTTAGTAAGTGTTTGTTATGGATGAAGATGGTCAAGTTCCTTGGCCATATAGTTTTAGCTGAAAGCATCTTGGTAAATCTTAAAAAGGTGGAGCCTATCACAAATTGGAAGCAACCCAAGACTATTACAATGATTCTAATTTTCTTAGGTTTAGTAAGATATGACCATAGATTCATCCAAGATTTCTCAAAGTTACCTGAACCTATGACAAAGTTAACTAGAAAAGGAGTCAAATTCAATTGGGATGAGAAATGTGAACAATCATTCAAAGAATTGAAGAAAAGATTGATTCCAACCCCCATATTAATCACTCCTATACACGGATATATTCTGTATATAGACGCTTCCCAAAACAGATTGGGTATAGTATTGATGCAAGAAGGGAAGATCGTTGTGTATGCTTTGCAACAACTAAAAATTCATGAACAGAATTATCCAACACATGATTTAGAACTAGTAGATATTGTATTTTCCTTGAAGATTTGAAGACACCATCTTTATGGTGAAAGGTTTGACCTATTTTTGGATCACAAGAATCTGAAATATATTTATACTCAGAAGGAGTTAAATCCCATGCATTACAGATTTATGAAATTTCTTGAGGATTATAATTTTCAATTGTATTATCATCCAAGGAAGGCCAACATGGTAGTAGATGCCTTGAGTAGGAATTTAACAAACATGATGAGGAAATGGGTCAAATGTACTAACTAGTTAAGGAATATAACCTCGGTGTAACTTCAGATGAGAAGCAAGAATATATTTACCATATGACTTGCCAACCAGATCTTTTACACTAGATCATAAATGAATAAAGGCAAGATAAATGGATCACAAATGTGATCAAAGGACTTGAACATGCAAGCATACATATTTCAAGATGGATGCGGAAAATATGTTGAGACTTGGGGATAGAATTTGCATACCTAAGAGTGGGCAGAGTAAGAAGACTATAATGGATGAAGCACATCAGATGAAGTATACAATGCATCAAGGTGGTGACAAGATGTATCAAAACATCAAGAAGACTTACTGGTATAGACATATATAGCAAAGTATGTTTTTATGTGTTTAACCTATCAGCAGATGAAGGTAAAGCATAGGAAACCCACTACATTCTCACAACCTCTACCTATCCCAAAGTGGAAAAGGGATAATATTGCTATGGACTTTGTTAGGGAGTTACCTAGGAATTAAAAAGGAGAGGATACGGTGTGGGTGATTGTGGATTTCTCACTAAGGTGGTTCATTTCTTACCCATTAGATCCATAGATCAATTCGGTGAGCTTAGGGACCTTTATGTCAATGAAACAGTAAGGTTACATGGTGTGCCTAAGACCATAGTGTCAAACAGAGTCTCTCGATTTACATCACAATTTTCGTAAAGTCTACGAAAAAAGTTGGGCACCAGACTTATTTTGAGCATAGCTTTCCATCGATACACAAATGGACAGTCTGAGATAGTCATTTAGACGCTAGAAGATACGCTAAGATCTTGCGTCCTTGAAAGGCAACTGGCACAAGTATCTACATTTGGCAAAATTTACCTATAACAACAGTTAATAGGCAAGCATAAAGATGGCTCCTCATGAAGCTCTTTATGGAAGACCCTGTTGGTCACCATCATGTCGGGCTGACTTTGAAGACCATGTGCTTACAAGGCTAGATCTAGTGGAAGAGATGAGTAATTAGGTCAAACAAATCTAGAAGAGATTGGTAGAAACAAAAAATAGACAGAAAAGTTATGCAGATAAGAGGAGGAGACGTCTAGAATTTTAGGTAGGTGATAAAGTGTTCCTAAGAATCGACCCTCAAAAAGGGATCAAACAATTTGGATATAAAGAAAAGTTATCTCCCAAATTCATCAGTCCATTCGAAATACTTAGAAAGATTTGTTAATGTTCCTATGAACTAGACTTACCAAAACAAATGTCCTCGATTCACAATGTTTTCCACGTGTTGATGCTAAGAAGATATGAACTAGATTCCTCTCACATAATCTACTAGAAAGATATTGACATTCAAGATGATGCCACATATGAAGAAGCAGCGGTCAGAATCCTAAATTGCAAAGTACAAAGCTTGAAAACAAAAAACATTCCATTAGTCAAGATTCTCTAGAGGCATCACATAGTGAAAGAGGCAACGTCGGAGTAGGAAAAGGAGATGAAGAGTAAATATCTAGACTTTTTCACTAGAAATGGATCACTAGATAGCATTGGAACAAGTAAGTACAAATTTCAAGGATGAAATTTATTTTAAGGAGGGTAGGTTGTAATATTCTAAAATTTTATTTGGCAATGAAATCAAATAAATGTAAAATAAAATATTTACTAAACAATGTAAGTAATTAAATGTATGAAGGGATAAGTAAACTTAAAATAATACACAAAAATATGTACAGAAGCCTATTATGGTTATTGCAATAATGATGTTCACTACCATGGCAGTGCATGAAGTGACCAAGGGAAGCAATGAGTACACTGTGTTTAAATTACCATGGTAATTTGTAAAACCTTTACAAAAACGTTTATTTAAAGTTTTAAAATGCAAAAGCTCATTCTAAAATTGTCTTATACTAAAACTTTGCGCCCAAAGAACAAAAAAAATAAAAGGAAATAGGTTTAAGAAATAATTCTATCAAGGAAACAATGCTAAGAGTTCCTAAACCTATGTAAAGAAAGCAACCCTAACTCTATAAAAACCCAGCATTATCACCTCTATTCTCACCTTTCATGCAAACACGAGATTCCTTTCTCTTCTTTTTTCTCCTAGCCATCTTTCTTGTCTTTCCTTCGTTTCCTAGTCGTCCCACACAGCAATCATAGTAGTAGAAAGAAGACAAACCTAGAAAACTGCATCACAGTGTAACACACCGAGTCCCACTACGTGATGATATTGTCCCCACTTAGCCACAGACACATCGTGGGGGTTTTGTTCCTGGAGAGACTCGAACTCGAGCCACCCCCAAAAGGCCTCGACAATAGTAAACACCCGCATATGACTCATAGCCCAGTCTCAACTCTAAGGTCCAACTGATGTGGGATTATTACAATCCACCCCCCTTGGAGGCCATCTCGTCTTTGAGATGCACACCCGTTACATTCAGAGGCGATTTGATACCATTTGTAACACACTGGGTCCCACTACGTGACGATATTGTCCCCAACTAGCCACAGACAGACGGTGGGGGTTTTGCTCTTGGAGAGACTCGAACTCGAGCCACCTCCAAAAGGCATCAACACTAGTGAACACCCGCGTATGCACTCATAGCCCAGTCTCAACTCTGAGGTCCAGCCGATGTGGGATTATTACAATATGGTTCAATGGTAGTGGATTTCATGAAATCTATGTACTTAAGGGTCAAATCGTGGGTTCAAAACTCTGTAAAGGCGAGAAAACCCCAAGGGGAGGGGATAGTACCTTGAGTCACCCGATGTGTCCAGGTGTGTCTGGTGTGTTACAAAAAGGCACTTTTTTTATTGTCACACCACATAGGTTGGACCCACTGCACACCCCAGACACATCATGGATGTGGTGACTCACCAGTTACTGTCCGCACCTCTTGGGGTTTTCTTTCGCCTTCGTAGAGATTCGAACCTAGGACCTGGGGCTTAAGTATCCAGATTCCATTGAGGTGATGACTCAATGGTAGTAGAGTTCATTAAATCTGGGTACTTAAGCCCCGCGTCCTAGGTTCGAATCTCTGCAAAGGCGAAAGAAAACCCCAAGAGGTGGGGACAGTACCTGGTGAATCACCACAACCACGGTGTGTCCAGGGTGTGTAGTGGGTCCGACCTATGTGGTGTGACACACAGTGAGAGTTCAAGCCATAGAATCATCTTCCAAACACCCTACAAGGTAAGGCTGACCCTTAATTGGATTGATCACATCATATTATATGTTCTTTTGAGATTAGATTACCTTGTTAGCAATTTTTATGAGTTTTGGTTCACTTCCATCATCAAACCAGAACCCTAGAAGGAATGAAGAAAGATCTTTTGGAGCATACAAGAGAATTGACGAATCAAAGAAGGTATAACAACTCTATCTAGTTTCAATGCATAATTCGTGGTCTAGAGTTTAAGGCATTAGGACTTTAAGGATATTGAAAAACAAGGGATAGGAGAAACTTTCATGAAAGTCTATTTTTTGTGTTGATTACCATGGTACTAATCACTGTTAGTACGGTACTACACTCATTCCCTCCACTATTTTTTAGGCTTTCACTGCGGTTAAGGCACTACCTTGCCACAATAATGCATCATTGCTTATTCATTGTATTCTACTTACCATGATACTCTATTGCAGTTTTCTTCCTTGTTTTTGTATTTGCATTCTAACTATTGCCATATTCTACTACGATAGTGTAGTATTTCTTCTGCAATATAGTCTGGTTACCATGGTACTCTACCATTGTACTGTAACAAACCTTCTTTAATTTCCTTTGTTAGCATAGAAGTCTACTGCGGTAATATATTTGTTGTAACACCCCGAAACTTTGCGATTATGCCACGTCGTAAGTGGACATCAAATAAATAAAATAATAGATTGAAAAATCGATATTGGCTGAATTAGTTAGAAAAAAATAATAAATAAATAAATAAAAATTGCAAAGTGATAACATATTGATGATTGAGAAATAATCATACATATGATGGAGAAATTAAAGTTAACAAGGAATTTCATTACAAGCGTATAGTTACAAGTATATAACACGTTTAAATGAAAATAAAAATAAAAATAAAAATAAATAAATGAAATAAAATATATGTATAGATACATATATAACTGATTTAGTAGGGGACAACGAGAATTTGGTTAATGGGCGGTGGAATGAGGAGTGTCAAAGAAGAGAGCCGAAGGAGGGGAGGGTCTCGAATTATCCAGACAACAGATGATTGAAGGAGAAGCTAACAGAGTGTCGATGTGATGTGATTAACTTGAAGAAGATGAGAGTGCCGTGAAGGAACGAAAAGGCAAGATGCTCTGTTGCAGGGTGGACGAAAACAGAGAGGAATGAAGCGGCTGATGATGCGTTGGGGCAGTTGGTTTGTTGAAGCAGTCAATGGTGTATTGCTAATGATGCTTTGCTGCTGCGCTCCTCAGTGTTGTGTGAAGAAGATGAAGATGCAGCTGGTGAGCTTGCGTCTCGGCATGAAGAACAGAGGAAAAACAGAGAACGAAATGGTAAATGATGCTGCTGGGGTTGCTTCTTGTCTGCGAAGGAGATGACCGAGACTGCAGTAGTTGGCCGTTGCCATTGCTGCTGCTGTTGCCAAATGAAGCAGAACGTCATTGCAGAGAAGAGGAGCAAAGAACAGGGGGGCGTTGCATCTGCTACTGCTGTTGCAGCTACTGCTGCTATTACCGCCGAACGAACAGGAGAAGAAGAAGACAGAAGCAAAGGAATGGCGGCAAGACGAAGAAAGGAAGAGGCAGCTGTTGCTGTTGCTTTTATAGTCGGACGAAGAACGAAAGAAGAAGAAGAAGCTGAAATCGAGAAAATGAACACTGATGGGTCGGTGATCTGTTTTGAGTATTTCTGGGTCTGTTGGTGCATTTTTTTAGGAAGAAGATGAAGAACGATGAAAATGGTGATGGTGATGAATAACGTGATGTCCAGCTGAGATTTGGAAGAGCGTTGCTGCTGGTCTGAATCATAGATAGAGAAGAGCAAATACAGATTATTACGGGTGCAGTTTCTTGATGGAGAAGGATTTGAAATTTTTTATCCAAACCATCAGTTGGGTCGATCAACAGGAGATAGGAGTAAACGGCTGCAAGCTTTGCTTCATTTCTGGATTTCGGTCATCAAAACAGAGGAGTTGATGAATTTTTCTGGGTTTAAGTCTTGGTTAAATGATGCAATACATGATTTTGGTTGGGGGATTGAAAGAAATTGATTTGTTGGTTGGGGGCTGAGGTTTGATTTAGTTTTTTTTGTTTGGCTGGCTGTGCTGTAGATGTGAGCTAAAACCGTAAATTGAAGACTGAAATTTTTGGTTTGTATGTATGTTGACCGATAGGAGGGGAGGTGTGTGTGTAGTGAATAACTGCTGCTGCAACTGTTCAAGGAGGAAAGAACGAATACCTAGATGAAGAAGACGAACTTGGCTTGTGAGTGATTTACAGTTCGATTGATTACTGAACATGATTTCATTTGGATGTGAGTTCGTCGTTGGCGTCGTTTGTATGAAAAAGACAATGCGAGATATGTTTTAGATTTTAAATTTTTAGATAGTAGAAAATTACTTTAATGATTTTCAATTTGAAAACAAAATAGAATTAGAAATTAGAACTTTGGAGCAAATAGAAATTTAATAAATCATTTGTGAAGACATAATTAGAAAATATTATTTAATAGTTCAAACTAAATAAATTTAATATTAGATTAATTGTTAAGTCTTGAACATGAGGATTAATTGGTTCAATAAAAATTAAACTAATTAATCTTTTCAAGTAGAATTTGGGAAATGATTCTCCATCACATCAATAATTTTATTTAATATTAGAAGTTTAGAATTCATTAATCTAAAGTAGTTAAAAACATGAAAAATAAACTTCTTGAAAAAAAATCTTTTATAAGAAAATATTAAAATTTTAGACTTCGAAACTAAACTTGGAACGTCTAGAAGTCTTATTTTGTCCGTAATTAAATTAAATTTGATATCAATAAATTATTCAAATTGCAAAGATTAAGTTATTAGAACTCTGATTACATGATAAAAGATTGCAAGTAAATTATTAAAGTTGAAATTTCAAATGAAGGAAATTTAGAAGACTTAAAAACTAATTTAAACTAGAATATATAAAAATTTAGAATTTTAGAATAACCCTAAATTAGTTGGAAGTAATGTTTGAACTCCATAATTATCTTAGAAAAATTTTAGGCTTAAGAGTAATTCTATTAAGTGTTAAATTTTAGATTTATATATTTTAGCGTATCGAGGATCTCAAAGGAAAGCAAGGAGCCCTGAAGATCGGCGAAATCAGGTGGGTATAACTTCCTTGCACACATGCATTATATGGATTTAAGATTCAAAACATTTGCTTGAGTAGTTCTAGGTTATTAGAATTTTATTAGGAAATTGATTGAAATTATTTGGCTTATGTAAATGATGTGTGTTGTATGATGAATTATCTAATCCATGCGTAATTAGTTTATACCATGATCTTGCATTTGGGTTTACTCAAATATGGCATTTAAGATTCATGTTAACTTGTATGCATAGTTTGGATTATTTTTAATGTGTATTGTGTGATGCTTAGTATGTTGGTGATTGTTTGTGAAATTAAAATAAGACGATGGTTTATTAAGAATCCACATACTGGTGTGATTTCCGAGCTTGAAGCGGATCCAGGTGACATCTCCTATATGTCACTACTTGAGATTGTCCAGCTACAAGGCGGATCGTAGGTATTCTCACCCGGAGCTGACTGTGATAGCTTGAAGTCTTTGGAAAACGGTACGATGATGCAGTAAGTACACTCTCTTAGGCTGTGATGTGAGTGTCGATTGATTTTAGATGGTTATTGGAACCCTTTGAGATTTGATTGGAATCACAGGGAATACCGAGAGGCATCTCAACCCTCTTCTGGTCTTAGACTCCGACTAAAACCAAATGAATGTTTGAAACGTCTAATATTTGAAAGTGCTTGTAATGTTTTGAATTGGATCTGTATAATGCATGTGATGTGTAGAATCGAACCACTAAGCTTTCGAGCTCACTCCCACTTTATTTTTCAGGAACACTTGGATGTAGCACACAGCAGTCTACGTCAGAAGACTCGCACTTTCTAGTGGATGCCTCATTGGGGAGGTCGTCCCGGGATAGGTGGTATTTGTCTAATTATTCTAGAATGATTTCTCTTGTATTCATTTGAAATTAAATTCAGTTTAGATTTGTAAGCAATATTTTGTTTTTAACATTTTCGATTTGATTTCAAATTTTAAAGTATTTCCACTGCACTATCTACGAATTGTGTTACTAAATCCTGTGAATGTATTGGGAAGTTAATTTGATCTATTTTTTGGTATAGAATGTCCATATAAAAATTTATTTGAGAACGAATGATTGTGAACTTAAGTTTGAAGAAAAAGATTTTTGACCGAATGAAAATTTCAAGTAGCATCTCGATTTTCAACGAATGACAATCCACATGTGAGACACTGCGTGAACGGAGGTCCGGTTGAAAATTGGGGTGTTATATTTGTGTTTCTCATTTCTCACTAATGCATTCTAGTTACTACATATTTCTTTCTTTTACCACGGTACACAGAAGCAAGACTACACTTAAACTCATCTAATATAATATCCTTGCACATTAGATACCAAATAGGATAGAGAATCGTTAAAGTATGGTTTAAAAGATTTAGAAACACATTAATCACCAAGAATAATTAATTGATTCTTATTTTGTAAGGTTAAAGATTAAAAAAGGCTTGAAATAATACTACAAGAACCAGAAGGAACTGAATACAAGGTGGAGATACTTTTCGAATTTTAAATTATCATTCTGATTTAAATAAAGTACGCATGTATGCTTGTTAGCCAAATAATATGCTTTGAATTGAATATTCATGTTATGCTTTGAATTAAATATGCACATTGATGGCTAGATTTACATAATGAAGGAATATCACCACATGATTTCTATGTTATGTGTGATTACATGAAAACAAGCATATGATAGAGATGAAATATTGGTAACCATGCTTACATATACTTTTCCTGAATTATATTTCTAATTTAACATAATATTGTTTTGTTTACCATTAAAGAATGATTTATAAAAATCATAACTACGTACTAGCGGGGTGATGGATATCATTATGAGTGTTTCAACCTAAACCTGGCTTGCCAGTTATTGTTTACTTGATTAACTTGGATCTAGGAGTCTTGATTGACCCCACTTCGTAGATTGATGAGCTGGGATTTTGATTGACCCACTTCACAGATGAGAAGGGTTTGAGCATTTGGATTGACCTCACACCCCAAATTTGGAACACCAAAGTTGTAATACCCTGAAAATCATGTACTTAATAAAATGAGAATCTCAATATCAATTGGATGAAATTTGGATGGGAAATAAAATCGGGTCCATTTTAGGAGCGAATATAGCAGGTCCAAAATCCTCATTTAGTGACCCTTAGGACCTCAAAATGGCCTGAAATTTCATGAGATGACATGAACTGAACAACTAGACAACATATCCAAAAATCAGCTCAATTGGACAAGAATTATGGTTTCATTTGCCTAACATCCTTCATGAGAATCTAAATTAGGAAAGTAAATGAAATGAAAATCACCCTAGTTAATTAATGGTTGGAAATGTGTATTAGTCTGTCATGAACACAAAAATATAGATCAAAGCCCTTAATTTCTAGTAAAAAATGAGATATGAATTTTTATTAAATTGATGTGGACCCATGAATGCATGACCAATTACAAATGGTTTTGTGCACCCATAGTTTATAACTGGCCCTTACATGTATGTGTCTGTGTGTGCACACATGTGATAAAGAGAAGCTTCTAAAATATAGTGTGTATGCAAATACAAACCCTAGCCACCACCCTTAGGATGGGATCTTGTGCTTATCAAAGATCAAAATAAAAAATGGAAGGTTTCCATGATCACACCAAAATGCCAAATCAAGGAGATTCACATGCAAGAAGGCCAAAATACCCCTTGTGGTGCGCCAAGCCTAATGGAACCAAGATTAGAAGCTTTCTTACTAACATCATGACTTGATTTTCTTGATAATTCATACACCAAACCGTGGAAAGAAATTGAAACCATAAACCTTAGGGTATATACTCCCATGAAGCCACTATGGAAATGATTCCATGAATTGTATGTCTAATGCCCAAGCAAATGTATTAATTAGGAAACATGTCATGGGCATAAAATCTGATATAGATGGATGTCCAAGATGGTTTAGAAGTTTTCCTAAATCTGATTTGTGTTCATACACATAAATGAAACAAAGAAAGATACAAGGATTGTGTGTTAATGAGATTAGCAAACCCTAACAAGCATACTTGCCCTATTCTATGCAAGTCATCCTCTTATGTATGGAATGATGCTTAACTTTTGAGCTGTCCAAGACGTCCCCCCTAACCCCTTGAAAATCTATATAAACCCCCATTGTGCTCACTTCTCCTTCATCCCAAAGCAAAGAGTTGACACTTCCCTCTTTGCTTGTTCTAACCCTCTTTTTGGCAACCCCTTTTCCTCTCCTGTGTTGTTGAGTGATTTTCAGAGAGAAATTAGGATTTTGAAATTTTTTTTTTTTGCATTCTTGAAGTTGTTGGTTGTTCTTGAAGTGCATAGAATAAGGGAACCTCTGCCGGATTTTCTACAAACAAGCAACTAAGGTGGATGGGATTTCCTACACTTCTACTTTACTAGTGTGAGTTTCTAGCATGTTATGCATCTTCTATTTTTAATTTAGCACGTTTATTTTCAGCTTTCAACATGTTTGATCATGATTTAGATTTTGATTATCATGTATTCATGTTTTAAGTATTCATGACACCATACCATGCCTAGTTTTCATGGTTAGGTTTAATTTGAATTGTGAAGCATGGTATATATTATTTTCATGCTTTTTGAATGTTTTATTCTTAATTTTTTTATTCTGATTTTTTTTGTTCAAGAATATGTGAGAACTAAATTTAAGACTTTGAAGTTATGAACCATATACTATCATATCAATTTATGTGATGTTATGGGTGTTCTTTACATATATTAATTGTATATGGGGCTCATCATTATGTGTGGATGGGTGTAACCCAAAACATTTGGAACTTGGACATGTGATCCTTATTCCAATGGAATATAACAAGATGAATTGTCTTTCCATCCAAGAGTAGGGTATTTTGATAAGAACATCAAGGGATTAGAACCCCTTCCAGTCTTAATGTTAATAATAACCAAAGATGTTGTTTGAATCACTTAATTGCTTACAAGTGTTTAAATTTGGATGTGCTTTTGATTTGAATTAGTAACTTAGTTATAGAATGATCCACTTGGCTATGTGCTCACCCCTTCCCCTCTTATTTTTCAAGAAATTAAATCATGAAGACTACTAAAAATTAGATAGGGTTTTAAATTTGAAAAGTTTATATGTAAGGGCAGGTTGCCCAAATTTTGATTATTTAACTTAAGACTTCCGTTGAATTTAGTTTTTAATTTGAGTTATGTACTCTTTTGGTTATTTGAAATTCAATTATGTCCTCCTTTATTACTTTATTGAATGAATAAAGATTAAAGATTTTCTTTTGTCTCCTTGTAATAGTCTTATTAAATTAAAGTTAAATTGTTTGGGTTGTGTGCTCATTATGAATTAATAAGAGTTGAGATAATTGAAATAGAATGTGACGCAAGTTGTATACTTGTAAATGTAACATGGCCCTGCTCGCCTTTGGTTAAGTCCAATTGAAAATCTTAGGGGTTGAGGTGTTGCAAAGGAGGTATCAGAGCCTAGGCATTAGTTGTTAGGCAAAAAAATTAGAAAGTTTCCTCTGATACCAAAGGTGGTATCAGTGCCTAGGCATTAGTTGCTTGGCCAAAATTAGAAAATTTTCTATGATACCAAAGGCAGTATCAAAGCTAAGTTATTAGAGACACTGGGCTAAAAATAGAAAGTTATGCCTAAACATGTGTTGTTGGACTAAAATTAGAAAGTTTAATCTTATACCAATGGTGGTATTAGATTTAGAAAGTATTAACTCAATTAGGTTTGACCTATGCTTTGAGTAGAAATTTGAATGCCCCACCTTCAATTTTGAAATTGAAAACTGTTTTGGAAAGTGTTTTCAAAAAGTAAAGATATGTTTTGAAATGTTTTGTTTGGATACAAAGACAACAAGTTGAGCTGATAGTAGATAAGGCTTGTCCTAGGTAAAGCTAAACATTGAAAAGGAAGTGGGTTATCCCATCCTAAAAAGTGCGGTTGCTAAGCAAACTTTGGTCTCACCGCCCAATCCGGAGGCTGTCCCACCAACTTGTACGAATGGTCTAAGTTGAAAAACATCCTTACTTTCTATAAAAGAAAATTACAAGTTGAAAAATTAGGGTAAGAAACTGACTGGTAGTCGAAAAAGATGCAAAATGGTGTCTTGACTAGACGGAAGGTTGTGAGTCAACCAAATTGGAACTCTGAGTTTAGGGACGTGACCTTAGAAAAGAAACATGGGTGAAACAATGGATCAAAAGCATAAAACTTTAGGACATAGGTTAGAAACTGAAAATGTATGAGAACTGAATCTTGTTTGGTTAGGGCACAAGATTGGAAAGATTCTATGACTATAGTTTCTATGTGGTATGGGACGCATAAGAATTCGAGGTCATGGAGGATACCTAGACTTGGAGAATGATAGACCATGTTTGGTGAATGATCGATAGCTTTGGAAGAACTTGTTTTTCTATGCTTGTCTACTATGGGACAATCAAGTATAATGGGCTTGGAAAACCTTAATTATCAAGACATTTACAAAATTGTTTGGGTGTGGCAAATTTCTAATGAAAGTTTAAATGAAAAGGGTAGGGTAGTATGGGACACTTGAACCTAGAAGCTTAAATGAAGCCTATAAATTTTTCTATGCTAGCGTGAAATTATTGTTTGAAAAACATGCTTAATTTGTTCATATGTATGTCATATGAAACCAAATCTTGTACCCAAGAACAAAAAGAACCTAGAAGCATAAACTGATAGGCTATCGAACAAATCAAGAACCTAGAGACATGAATCTAGAGTCATAATAATACGAACGAAATGAAAGGCTTGGAAATGCAAACTCGATGAATGAATATGGACAAGACAGCTATCTTCTCAAGTTTGGAAAAACATTTTGTACCTCAAAGACAAGGGAAGATAGCTTGTGTGCCCTAGATTATAATTAACTTAATCTTTTGCTATAAAACCTTATGGGATACAAAAATGGCTCCTAACTTATAGATAATGGCTAGATAAAAGAGATACGCTACCAAGGCTGCAACATTAGACAAAACTAAACAACAAGAGTAGGAAACTCCTATTGGGATGGAAGCAAGAATTGAAAACATGGTGAACGAAGTCACTCGGAGAGTCTTAGACTAAATCATGAGGACACTACCTCAAATGATACCTCAGGCAGCACCACAACCACCTGTACTTGAACCAATTCCCGCACCACAGCTAGCACCTATATTCGAGGTTCTAGATCATCATAGGACTCAAGAGAACCTGGAGGACGAGAAGCAGAGGAAGACGTCGATGGAATTACAAAAGCTTCATCCTCCTCAATTTGATGGTACCACAGACTATATCAGTGCCGATCACTGGTATCAAGAAATGGAGGAATATCTAAATGTATTGAAGGTGACAGGATCACGAAGAGTAACGTTGGTCACACACCACGTCAAGGGACCGGCTAGAAGTTGGTGACGAATGATGAAAATGGATCATAACACTGATGTTGATGATATGAACTAGGAGAAATTTGTGTAGATCTTTTATGAAAAGTTCTTTCCAAAAGCAACCTTGAGCAAGCTAAAGGAAGATTTTGTCTGGTTGAACTAAAGAGAGATGACTGTAGCTGAGTATGAAAGGAAGTTCACTGAACTGGCTAAATTCCACTAGATCTAATCATGCAGGAGAGAATGAAGACTAATCGTTTTACACAGGGTCTTAAGATGGAGATCAGAAAGATAATAAAGACTATGGGCCTAAAGACATATAAAGATGTCTTGGAAAAAGCTCTAACACTGGAATAGGAACTCAACCTGGAATAGTAGATGAGGGGAAACAATAAAAGGCCCGAGAATGAAAAAGAAAACCAAGAAGCCCAAAAGAAGAATAAGAGTGGTGAGAAAGCACCACACACAGAGAAATAGGGGCAAAATAAAAAAAGAGTCAAAAGAATAGGCGAGCAAGCAAGGACTGTGCTACATGTGCAGGCAGAAGGGTCATCTTACCAGAAATTGCCTGACTGCATCCGCTCAGGCTCTTCAGCAACAAAACAGTCAAGGAGGATGTCAAAATGATTGTTCTCAGAGTAGACAACAACAGTAGAATGCCAATTAGGGGCAGAATCAGGGTCATGGGCAGAACTAGACCAGAGTGTTTACTGTAGGGCTCAAGAAGATCAAGACCTACCCTAAAAACCCTAATATAACAATATTAGGAAAGGAAAACTAGTTTTAAATTTAATTAGTAGCGTAGAGTCCTTTACTCAAAATTATTATATGTTAGCATTTACGAATTTTGGCTTGAATAAGGTTTTGTACCTAAACTTTTCTAATTAATGAAATTAATTTTCTTAAGAGCTTTTGAGGCTATGTTTTGAATGTTAAAAAATGTTAGTCACTTAAAGTAGCAATCCCAAGGCCATGTGGTCAAGTCTACTAAGTCGAAGGCAGGATGCTACCAAAGAATTTTCAACCTTAAACAAACGTACTAATTAACCAAAGACTTTAGGTTGGGTGTAACCTTGAATGACAAACAAGCCTACCTCTATAGCATGTCTTGCCAACCATATCTACTAAATCAGATCAGGGAAGAGCAGAGACAAAGAAAGTGGTTTGTAGGCATAATAGAAGGAGTTACATAGGAAAAGCATACTGACTTCAGGTTAGAACCTGAGAATACCTTAAAACTCAGGAAAAGTATCAGTGTACCTCAGTATAGGTAGAGTAAGTAATTCGTACTCGATGAAGCTCATCAAACTAAGTATACAATGAATCCATGTGGAGAAAATATGAACCAAATCCCTTTCACATCATTCACTGGGAAGAAATGAATGTTTAGGATGATGCTACATATGAACAAATGACTGTTAGAATCCTTGACTACAAAGTACAAAGCCAGATAACTAAGGATATTCTCTTAGTTAAAGTATTGTGGAAACATCATGGAGTAGAAGAAGCTACCTGGGCACTAGAAAGCGAAATGAAGACAAAATATCTACGTCTATTCACGAGGAACTCTTAACGATGTACAAATTTTGAGGACGAAATTTTGCTAAGGAAGGTAGGTTGTAATACCTTGAAAATCTTATACTTAACAAAATGTGACTCTTAGGACCTCGGAATGACCTGAAATTTCATCAGATGACATGAATTGATCAATAGACAACATATCCAAAAATCGGCTTAATGGACAAGAATTGGGGTTTCATTTGCCTAACACCCTTCAGAGGAGTCTAAATTAGGAAAGTAAATGAAATGAAAAACACCCTAGTCAAATAATGGTTTGGAAATATGTATTAGTCCATCATCAACACAGAAATATAGATCAAAGCCTTAACTCTTAGTAAATAATGAGATATGAATTTTTATTAAATTCATATGGACCCATGAATGCATGACCAACCACAAAAGGTCTTGTGCACCCATAAGCCATAACCAGCCCTTACATGTAAGTGTGTGTGTGTGCACACATGTGACAAAGAGAAGCTTCTAAAAATATAGTGTCTATGCAAATACAAATCCTAGCTACCACCTTGTGACATGATCTCGTGCTTATCAATGATCAAAATAAAAAATTGAAGGATTCCATGATCACACCAAAACACCAAATCAAGGAGATTCACATGCAAGTAGGCCAAGATACCCCTTGTGGTGCGCCAACCCTAATGGAACCAAGATTAGAAGCTTTCTTTCTAACATCTTGACTTGATTTGCTTGATGATTCATACACCCAGATCGTGGAAACAAACTGAAACCATAAACCTTAGGGTGTATGCTCCCATGACACCACTAAGGAAATGATTCCATGAATTGTATGTGTGATGCCCAAGCAAATGTATTAATTAGGAAACATGTCATGAGCATAATATATGATCTAGATGGACATCCAAGATGGGTTCAGAAGTTGTCCTAAATCTGATTTGTGTTCATACACATAAAGGAAACAAAGAAAGATACAAAGATTGTGTGCTAATGAGATTAGGAAACCCTAATGAACACACTTGCCCTATTCTATGCAAGTCGTCCTCTTATGTATGGAATGTTGTTCAACTTGTGAGCTGCCCAAGACATCCCCCCTAGCCCTTAAAAATCTATATAAACCCCCATTGTGCTCACTTCTTCTTCAACCCAGAGCAAAGAGTTGACACTTCCCTTTTTGCTTGTTCTAACCCTCTTCTTGCGACCTTTTTTCTTCTCTTGTGTTCTCGAGTGATTTTCAGAGAGAAGTTAAGATTTTGAATTTTCTTTTTTCTACAATCTTAAAGTTGCTAGTTGTTTTTGAAGTGCATAGAAGAAGGGAACCTCTGTCGAATTTTCCACAAACAAGAAACTAAGGTGGATGGGATTTCCTACACTTGTACTTTACTAGTTTGAGTTTCTAGCATGTTCATGCATCTTTTATTTTCAGTTTAACATGTTTATTTTCAGCTTTCAACATGTTTGATCATGATTTAGATTTTGATTATCATGTATGCATGTCTGAAGTATTCATGACACCATGCCATGCCTAGTTTTCATGCTTAGGTTTAATTTGAATTGTGAAGCATATTATATATTATTTTCGTGCTTTTTGAATGTTTTATTCTTAATTTTAATATTTTAATATTTTTATTTAAGAATATGTGAGAACTGAATTTAAGACTTTGAAGTTATGAAGCACATAGTATCATAGCAATTTATGTGATGCTATGGCTATTCTTTACATATATTAAGTGTACATGGGCCTCATCATTATGTGTGGATGGGTATAACCCAAAGTACTTGGAACTTGGACATAAGATCCTTATTCTAATGGAATACGACAAGATGAATTGCCTTTCCTTCTAAGCGTGGAGTATTTTGATAAGAACATCAAGAGATTAGAACCCCTTTCAGTCTTAATGTTAACAATAACCTAAGATGTTGTTTGAATCGCTTAATTATTTACAAGTGTTTAAATTTGGATGTGCTTTTGATTTGAGTTAGTAAATTAGTTGTTTATAGAATGATCCACTTAGCTATGTACTCACTTTTTTCCCTTTTATTTTTCAAGAAATTGAATCATAAAGACTACTGAAAATTAGATAGGGTTTTAAATTTGGAAAGTTTATACGTAAGGGCATGTTACCCAAATTTTGATTATTTAAATTAAGATTTCCATTGAATTTAGTTTTTAATTTGAGTTACGAACTCTTTTTGTTATTTGAAATTCAAGTATGAACTTCTTTATTACTTTATTGAATGAATAAAAATTAAAGATTTTCTTTTATCTCCTTGTAATAGTCTTATTAAATTAAAGTTAAATTATTTTGGTTGTGTACTCATAATGAATTAATAAGACTTGAGATAATTGAAATAGAATGTGATGCAAGTTGTGTACTTATAAATGTAACATGGCCCTGCCCGCCTTTTGGTTAAATCCAATTGAAAGTCTTGGGGGTTGGGGTGTTATAGAAGTAGATTTTGTTCGGTTTTAACTTCAACTAATAAACAATTAACTGTTTGAATCATTTAATCTATAAAAGTGTTTGACATGTGTGTTCTATTTGATTGAAATAATGATTTAAATAATTGGGATGATCGACTAGACTCTTTGAGCTCACCCCTTTTTTCTAACATTTTAGGAAACTAATGATCAACAACTGCGTAAACAAATGGGAGTTTACCTTAGTTATTTATTTTAGAATTTACTTTTTGGTTTCATAGTCTTATTTTAGTCGGGCATGTTGGCCATAGTTCCTTTTCAGTTTCAAAAGTTGTTTTATTAAATAAATTCAAAGGTCCTTGTATCTCTTGAATGTTAAAAGATATTCCCAATGGAGATATTTTATTTGGTTAATCTTAAGTGAAGATTTCAAAATGTTTTATTGAAAATTTGTGAGTTATTGTGAACAGGAAGTCTCATGGAGTTTGGACACAAATAAAGAAAAAACTAGAGAGGAGAAAGAGATAAAGTGAAGTCATGTTTCTTGGGAGGCTTCAATGATTGATGTATTTCTTTGCACGTGACGTTAACGTGCCTGAGTATTGTAAATTTGAGGGCATTTTGATAATTGTACCTTTCATACTGGGATCAGGACCACTGGGAGGCGGGGTGTCAAACTTGTATTCTTTACATAAAACATGAACGAAATGATATGGGTTAGACGGTTTCATCTAATTTAACCTAAATCAAATGCTTTTGAGGTTCATATAGATGTACGTAGATAGCACAGGGTTAGTGTATATGATGTGATTGGAATTGGACCTATGGTTCGAGCGCGAAGTTAGGGCATATGATTAGTCTGCCTAGTTTCTGACTCGTTTACGTGACAACACTTGAAGGTTGAGTGCAAGGTTATGGTATTCGTGAAATATACATAGTTCATGACCTGCTTAAGTGGTTGGTACGTCTAACTCATGACTCATTCAAGGATGGCCATAGGATTAGATTTGATAATTTGAAACCTTAGTTCAGATATAGTTTTCAACTAACATCTATTTAAACCATTATCCATTAACTTTGCATTTTTTGTAAATGTTTTTTTACTACATGTCATGTTCTCAAGCATTGCTTCATCATTGTTGTTCATATATACATGCATTGTCTTTGAGATGTTGGTTCCAAGTAATATGTCAGACTTATTACTTATTGAGTCACACTGCAAATTTAGAATCACTACTCTACCACTAACATTTCATGTTCATTGATGGCTAACAAAGGGAAAGACATGGTGATAGCCTAGTTCACTTGGTGGTTCCCTTCCTTTTTCTTGATTTTTGTTAGAGGCTTGTAACTTGTGTATAGGAGAACTAATGGTCAAACTATATCTTTGAAACATGACAATATTTAACCTATAGTATTATATATGAAAGGACAGTACTTGTTCATGGGTTAAATTGTAATGTTTTATTTGCTATCACACTTCACCAAATGAATGCTTAAATTACTATAATGTCACTTGTTGTTGCATTAGAAAGGATTAACAGTTATTGGGGGAACTTGGCTCAATGTGTTGGTCAATTCGCCCTTCAGCCTAGGGAAGGGGCTAGACATCCATCTATCTTCTTTATCTAAGGTTCAACTCCCTTTGGTTGTATATGTACTTTAGACTTATATGGTCTGATTACAAGTCAAATCTCTCTCCACGTAGATAATGTCTCCAAATCTTCAAGGCAAAAAACAAATGTTGTTGGCTTCAAGTCATGAGTTGGATAGTTTTGTTCATGTATCTCTAGTTTTCATGAGGCATAAGCGACATGCAGTACCCTAAAATTTTGTACTAAATGAAATGAGACGATAAATGAAGTCCAATTCATTTCTAGAATCAATGGACAAGTTTAAATTTGCTCAAAAACCTCTCAGGGGAGTGAGATTTAAGAAAAGGGAATGAAATAAAATGAAGTGAATACCTCAAATGGCCTAGGCATCCAAAATTCATTTTATTTATTCAATCAAGAGTTCATTTACTTGGTATGCATAAAGGGAATCTAAATTAGGAAAGAAAATGGATAAAACCTACCAATTAATAGATATGAATTTTTATTATTTTCATATGAACCCAAAACTATACAATAAAGGCCTTAATTCCTAGCCAATTATGAAATATGAATTTTTATTAAATTCATGTGGACTCAAAAATGTATGGGTGAAGATCATGGGTGATCATGTGCAGTACACCCTACCCAAATTGCATGGGACGTCTCCATTGTTTGAAAACCTTGAAGAATGATTTTATGTGCCAAGTATATGATTAGGTATGCCCACACCTACCTAACTACATGGGACGTTTCACCTTGTTTAGAAACCATTCAGAATGATCTCATGTACACACAAACATTTATCATGTACACCATGCCCCACTTAGGCAAAAATGACTCATATATATGTGTGTGTGTGTGTGCACACATGTGAATAACCCAAATATAAGTTTTCAAAGTCTGATTTATGTTCACAAGAGAAACCCTAGCTGTCACAAACAAAGAAGAAACAAAAATTAGAAATGGGAAAGTTACCTAAACAAAGAGATGTTCTAATCTTGGCGCCACCTAAGGGAACGACCATCATAACCTTCATGCAAAAAAACCCTAGTCGTCCCCTTATGAATTGTGTGCAAAACCTAGCCGACACCCTTGTGAGGAAAACCTAATCCAAGATGCCCAAACCATGCCCCCCTTGTACTTTGAAAATCTACATAAACCCTACTAATGTGTTCATTCTTCTTTGTTCCAAAACGAGAGCCTACTAGCTCCTTTTGATTTGTTCTAGCCCTCTCCTTGGCAACCCCTTCTTACTCTCTTATGTTCTTGAGTGATTTTTAGTAAGAAGTTAGGATTTTTAAATTACTTTTATATTCTTGAAGTTGCTGGTTGTTCTTGAAGTGCATAGAAGGAAGAAACCTTTGCTAAATTTTTGAAAAAAATGTTTATTATGGTGAATGGGATTTCCTACACTTCTACGTTACTAGTTTGAGTTTCTAGCATGTTCATGCATGTCTTATTTTCAGTTCAACATGTTTAGTTTCAGTTTTCAACATGTTTAATCATTATTTGAATTCAGTTTATCATGTATGCATATTTTAAGTATTCATGATACCATGTTATGCCTAGTTTCCATGCTTAGGTTTGATTTGAATTATGAAACATGTTATGTATTGTTTTCATGCTTTTTAAATGTTTTGTTCTTAATTTTATCATTCTAATTTTAGATTCATGAATATGTGAGAATTAAGTTTAAGACTTTGAAGTTTATGAGCAGCGTATTGTCTTCTTTACATATATTTAGTGTATATGGGTCTCATCACTGAGTGTGGATGGGTATTAACCAAAGTACTTGGAATATGGACATGAGATCCTTATTCCAATGGAATATGACAAGATGAATTGTCTTTCCATCTAAGAATGGAGTATTTTGATAAGAACATCAAAAGATTAGAACTCATTTGAATCTTAACGTCAACAATAACCAAAGATATTGTTTGAATCACTTAATGTATGTAAGTGTTCAAATTAGGATGTGCTTTTGATTTAAATTAGTAATTTAGTTGTTTATGGAATGATGCACTGCGCTATGTGCTCACCCCTTTCCCTCTTATTTTTTAGAAAATTGAATCATGAAGACTACTAAAAATTAGATAAGGTTTTAAATTTGAGAACTTATATGTAAGGGTATGTTGTTCAATTTTGATTGTTTAAATTAAGACTTCTGCTGAATTTAGTTTTTAATTTGAGTTATGTACTCTTTTGTTATTTGAAATTTATTTCTTTATTTTATTGAAAAAAATAAAGATTTGAGTATTTCTTTTATTTGTAATAGTTTTATTAAACTAAAATTAAACAGTTTGGGTTGTGTGCTCATTATGAATTAATAAGACTTGGGATGATAAAAAAAATGTGATACAAGTTGTGTACTTATGAATGTAATATCAACCTAGATCGCCTTATGGTTGAGTCCAATTGAAAGTCTCGGGGGTTGCGGTGTTACACGACAACCTTACTATCCCGCATCAGTACTTTACCTAACACATTCTTCAATGTATCAATGTAGAGAGTATAACCTACTCCTTGTGTTAGGTTAACAAGTATTGGGGCTGAGGTAAGTTTCTTCTTCAACTCTTGGAAAGCAGACTCACATAAGTCATCCCAAATAAACTTGAATCCCTTTCCAGTTAGCTTTGTCATAGGATCCATTAACTTGGACAAGTCTTGAATGAATCGCCTGTAATATCTAGCTAACCCCAAGAAACTTCAAATCCCAATGACCATCTTAGGTTGTTTCTAGTTCATGGCAACTTGCACTTTCTCTAGATGAATAGATATCCCCTCTGTAGATACCATGTGCCCAAGAAATTTTACCATCTTCATCTAGAATTCACATTTGCTAAATTTGGCATACAACTAGGAGTCTCGAAGAGTCCCCAAAACAATTTCTAAGTGTCGTACATGCTTTTCCTCTGATTTTGAATAAATCAGGATATCATCCATGAAAATCACTACAAATTGATCCAAGTAAGGTCTGAAAGCTTATTCATCAAATTCATAAAAGTTGTTGGTGCATTAGTCAAACAAAAAGGCATTATAGTAAACTCAAAGTAACTATGTCTGATTCTAAATGCTATCTTTGAGATGTCAGACTCTCATATTCACAACTGGTGATATCATGATCTTAGATCAATCTTAGAGAAATGTGTGGCTCTTCATAATTGATCAAACGGGTCATTAATTCTAGGTAATGGGGGTACCTATTCTTCATAGTAACATTGTTCAATTTCCTATAGTCAACGCACAATCTCATAGATTTGTCTTTCTTCTTCACAAATAATATTGAAGCCCCCCAAGGTGATTTACTATGTCAAATGAACCCTTTTACTCGAAGCTCATTTGACTATGCCTTCAATTCTTTTAGTTCAACTAGTGTCATTGTAACACACCGGATCCCACTACGTGACGATATTGTCGCCACTTAGCCACGGACACACTGTGGGGGTTTTGTTCCTAGAGAGACTCAAACTCGAGCCACCCCCAAAAAGCCTCGGCACTAGTGAACACTCGCGTATGCTCTCATAACCCATTCTCAACTCTGAGGTCCAGCCAATGTGGGATTATTACAATGCACCAACCTTGGAGGCCATCTCGTCCTCGAGATGCACACCCGTTACACTCAAAGGTGGCTCTGATACCACCTTTATAACACCCCAACACCCTAAAAACAAGTTTAAGCTCAACCACAAGGCGGGTTGGTCCTACATCACAAAGAAAGTTACATTCTTAAATCAAAACTTGAATACACAACTTTCAAAACTTAAATAAAATTGAGCGGAAGTCTTAAATTCAAAATTTGGGCAACATGCCTTAAAATAGAACTTTCAAAACTTTGAAATAATCTAATATCCATGGCCTTTATGATTCAAGTCAATTTCCTAAAAAATAAAAGGATGGGGTGAGCACATAGCCTAGTGGATTATTTATTAAACAACTAAGTTACTATTTCAAATCAATAGCACATCCAAATTCAAACACTTTCATGCATTAAGTGATTCAAACAACTTTTTGGTTGTAGATGACGTTAAGACTAAAAGGGGTTTTACCCCCTTGATGTTCTTAATTTAGATACCCCGCTTTAGGGTAGAAAGACATTTCTTTGTCACTTTTCATTTGATGCCACATACCAAGTATCCCTTAGTTGCGCCCCGCAACCACACACTCCAAGCATATGTTAAGAACACCCATAGCACCCATACGGGTCACTATGACCGTATGTGGTTCTTATCTTCAATTTCTTATATTTAAGAATCAAATAATCATAAAAAAATTCAAAAATGTAAATATCAAAATTTTAAACAACCAAAAAAGAATGAAAACATTACATCGCATGCTTGAAACATTGAATTAAATCTTAAACATGGATTTTAATCATGGCATGCTCTCTTGAGTGATTAAAATAGAAAAACATGCTAACTAAAATTAAAATATGATTAAACATGTTGAAACTAAAATAAGACATGCTAAAAATTAGAATTTAAATAAGCATGGACATGCTAGAAATTTAAAATAGCAAAGTAGAGGTTTAAGAAATCTTCTCTACCTTAATCCAAGTTTTTGTTGAATCCAGTAGAGATTCGCCTTATCAATCACTTTCAAAACTTTAAACCACCAACAAGACTACTTCAAAAACTCTCTAAAATACTGAAATAAGAACTTCTCACAAAAGAGAGAAAAGAAGGTAAGAAGAGGTGCCAAGAAGAGGGCAAGAACAAACAAAGTGGGAAGTGTCAACTCTTTGCTTTGGGATGAGATGAAAGTGAGTAAGGGAGGTTTATATAGATGTTCACTAGAGCATATGGGACGTCCTAGGGCAGCCTTGGGTAGCTTGGGAAGCTCACAAAAATTTGGGCAAGTTTCTATACATAAAGGGGATGGTTTGCATAAAGAGGGCAAGTGTGTTCATGGTTGGCAAGTGGGACCACTATGGCTTTTTTATTCAAAAGATATAAGTATAATCTTGTTTCCTAACTATGTGAACACAAAAAAGGTTAAAATCATGTTTTAATTCAAATGGGACATCCCCTATGTGCTCATGGAAACTTTTCCTTTTGGTTTCCTTGCTTGCTTATCACACAAACACGCAAGGAATACTTTTCCATTTTCTTATTTCTTGGACATCAAGTATGGATGTACAATATCAAATTTGAGGGGACACCATCTAATAGTCAAAGATGTTCATCTTGGTTCCAAGAAACTATCTAAATAGGGTTACTCACAGGTGTTCACACACACATGTACGTGGTTGGGCCGATTTTGACTTAAGTGGTTGTAGGTGTACACAATCAAATGGGGGTGGCCATGACTTCATGGGTTCACAAAAATTAAATAAAAATTAATATCTCCTTATTTACATGGAATTATGATTTATAACATATAGTTTTGGAATCACATGAACCTAATGCACATTTTAAGGTATGGTTTGGCCCTAGGTAATTTTCCTTCAAAAACTTCCTTATTTAAGACCCACTGAGGCCACTAGGCAAATGAATATTCAAATCTTAGCCAATTGTTCTGATTTTTGGATATTTCATTCATTTTGTTAGTTCATACCATTCCATTTTGTTTCGGGTCATTTCGATCCCCTGAAGTACCCTAAATGACAATTCTTTCTAATTTGGACCTCTTGAAAGTCGTTTGACAAATGAAAACCCTAACCTTGACCAATTGTTCTAATTTTTGGATATGTTGTCCCCTTAGTTGGTTCATGTTATCTTATTTCATTTCAATTGTTTTGGGTCCCTAAGGGGCACTAAATGAAAGTTTTGGAACCTGTCAAATTTAGCCCTGAAACGAGCCCAGTTTCATTTTGCACCCAAATTTCACTGAATAAATGAAAAACTTTATTTAATTGAGTGCAAAGAATTTTGGGTATTACAGTCATCCCATAAGGTGGAGTAGCTATACGATTAGTTCTTAGACAATACTTCAACATAGTCTCTCATTACCTTAATGTCTTATTCCCTGAATGAATCTCCAACAAATTCTCATCCATCGACTTCTGAAAATCTTCCCCGTGGCTCATGTTGCATAACATTGCTGCCATTAGGTTTTTGGATAGTCTCGAAATTTTACCATAGATCTTCACCAACTCACCAGATGGTAAAGGCAATGTGAATCTTCATCTTGGGTAGTCAATCTAAGCCTAGTATTATGTTAACCAATCCATACCCAATATCACATCATATTTACGAAAAAGTAGTACTCTAAGATCTGTAATTATTAGTTTGTCCCAAAATCTCAACTCACATGTGCAAATTTTCCAAGCAATTGTTGTAGTTCTTATAGAAGTTGATACATATAATGGTTCTAATGTTGTACAAGTCACTAATTGTAATTATTTTAACTAAGTCTTCCGAACCAGATTACTTGGTAGCACCTACATCAAACAATATTTTCACAACAATATTATATAGTAAAAATGCGCCTTTGATTGTTTTGCTAGGTCCACTTCTCCATTTGCCATAGCATACACCCAGGCCTAGTTTTATCCCCTGTTCTGATTCTGCCTATCTTGCTGCTACTGCTTTTGCTGAGGTTGTTGTTGTTTTGGTTGTTGCTGGGCATGACCACCTTGATTCCTACCATGACCATTGTTATGCACCTAGTTTTGTCTTTGTGGTCATTGGTTCTGATAGTCTCTAGCAAGATGTCCCTTTTGGCCACAATTGAAACATGCTCCCACTCTTCGAGCTAACTTCGTATCAACTTTCCCATTATTCTGTTGCACTTGAAACCTCTACTACTTCTGGGATTGATTTTTATTTCCCTATGTATCATCCTGTTGTTGATGAAGTTGACCATTAGTGGTATCCTTATTCTTCTTCTTTTGGTTCCCATAATAATCTTTGTTATTACCTGACCTATTATTTCTGCTCTTCAACCTCTCCTCGAAGCTGAGTTCACTTTCTACTAATAGTGCCTTCTCAACGACTTCTCTATATTTCTAGAGTCTCATCGGCACTATTTCTTTTTGGATTTCTATCTTTAGAACCTCAACAAAAATGGTTGGCTTTCATCTATTCCTTTCTAAGCAACTCAAGTGTAAACTTGGCCAACTCAGTGAACTTAGTCTCATACTCCGCTATGGTCATATGTCTCTAGCTCAAGCTGATAAACTCTAATTGCATCTGCCTTAGGGTTACCTTTGAAAAGAATTTCTCATAAACTACTTCTTTAAACTTTTTCCAGCTTATCTATTTAACATTGATGTTTGGATCAACCTTCAACATCCTCCATCAACTCCTAGCTGACCATTTAAACTGATGTGTGGCCAAAGCTACTCTTCGAGGACCAATTCTTCTAATACATCCAAATGTTTATCTTGTTTTTGGTACCAATGATTAGTTGTCATGCAATCAGATGTACCATCAAACGTGGATGGACAAAGTTTCTACAACTCCATTAGCATAGCCCTTTGTTCCTTTTTAGCAATGTCATCATGTGCCCTCTAATGAACTGAATCCTCAGGTAAGGGTGCTGGATGCTGCACCAAAATCTACTCCTAGTGCTAGACCTGTATCTATGGCTATGGCACCACCTATGGCTGTATCTAAAGTAGTGCCCTCATAATATGCTTAATAACTCTCCTAGTGATCATAATCAACAACTCGGGAGTCAACACAGTGCCTATTTGGACCTCGGTAGTATTCACCTGTGTTCTCTATTCCTACTATTTAGTCTCGTCAGCTGTGGCTACTCTTGTGACATACCTCTGGCACCTAGCCATTATCTACAAGCCAAATATTCATTCAATTGTCACGAAACCAATTGTAGATATCCACATATGCAACCAAATTACTATTACAATTAAAGGATTTATTTCAGTCATACTAATATGACTCTAGGTTCATGTCTCTAGGTTCTCGTTTATTCAGCAGCTTATTGGTTTATGCTTATAAGTCCACAGTGAAGTTGTTCTAAAACCTCTAATGTTTTCTAGCTATAGAATTTAGACTCAGGAATGAAAATTTTCCTCATGTTATGCATATATCAAAAATACATATGACCCTAACATGTAAAAAAAATAATCGCATATATAAACATACAATTACATGCTAGCATAGAAAAACTTCCAACCTTTCATCCATGCCTCTAAGTTTGAGTATCTCATACTACCCTTGCCCAACGAAATAGACTCCACTCAGAAATCTCACTACACCCATTCAATTTTGCAAATGTCTCGATGACTAAAGCCTTCTAAGCTCCACCATAATCAATCTCCCATACCAGTTGAGCATAGGGAAACAAGCTCTTCCAAAAGTCACTAATCATTCACTAACCACGGTCCGTTAATCTCCAAGTTCAAGATTCCTCCATACTTCTGAATTCCTCACATCCCATATCACGTAGAAACCAAAGATATAGGATCAACCCCAATCTCATTTCTTGACCAAACAAATTGTTTTGTTATCACACATTTCAGTCTCTAACCTATATCCTAAACGCTTTTAAATTTATTTTATCTACTGTGCCACCTTGGCAACACTCGAGTCTTTATCTATGGTCTCTTTTCCTAGACCTATTGACTCAACATCATTGCTACAAAGTTCCTCCATCGAACTAACAACCCATAGTTTATAGCTTAGACACTTGCCCAAATTATCTATCAACTTAACTCTAATACCACCTTTGAGTGAACATTTTGCCCAGTATTTAACAGCCTGTGTTTTGATACCACCTTTGTAACACCCCATTTCTTGAACCACAAACGATCTTATAATGATCTCATACATAATGATGTATATATATATTTAATTTCATTTTTTCCACATGTCATGTTCGAAAACTTGGAGGATTACTATTACAATACCATAAACATAATCTCCTAAACACATCATGTCACATCCCACAATTGCATATAGATAAATAATTCAATTAACATTAAAAGTTAAAAATCTTGGATGGAATGCTAGTTCAAAGGAACATAAATAATAACTAATATTTGTCCCAACGACCGAACTCCAACTGGTAAGTAAAATTAACATATGAACAAGTGTGGTGGATCACATGCCCAAAGAAAATAGAAAATTAAAAATAAACTTCTACTCTTACAATGTCCTCAACAATGAGGCATACTACTACTAAGGAATGGCTCCACAATACTCATAAACACAAGTATCATCAATGGTTACTTGAAAAAAAAGGAGTAGACAAACTCAAGAGCCCAATGGATCATATACCATACATGTCAAGCATTATTCAAGTCAAAATATAGAACATATGCACACTTATCAAACATTAGGTACTTCAAACAGTTTAATTATTTTGGGTCATCATTAAGACTAAAAGGATTCAACTCGGTGTCCCCCTATGGTCTGGGATATCACCCAAAGGTAACACCCAAAGTCTTGTTACCTATTTGGGACCCTAACTAGGAAGTGAGTTCCTCTATAACTCTCAGTCTCATTTCACCACTATCACTATCATGATAAAATCATCAATCTTGAGAACAAATAAAGGGTCATGGTCAGTCATTATCTTGGTACATGGTTGAAATCTTTATTACTCTGATTTTCAAGTGATAGAAAATCTTCAAATCTTTTGCGTGCTCAATACCATTAAAATTAAAGAATATATGAAACATTGTAAAAGCAAGCAATCATGCATAAGGTCACACAAATCATGTTAATCAACATACAATCTATACAACATATTATTTTGAAATGATATTCCTCATACTTTTGGAGCACACCACATGTTAACAATCATACATCATACATGCATCAAATTAAACATTTTATCATCACATCCTAGCATGTTTCTAGGATTCCATTAATATAAACAAACAATCATGCTCTATATTTAAAACTAAAATAATACTAAAGAGTAAGGTAATCATCTCCACCTTGATAGTTGATTCCCTTGAGTTCTCGTGTTGTTATTACTTTTATTGAGTCTTCAACCTTTAAAGATTGAAACCCTTAGTCTTATCAATCGAAGCATTCATAGATATTTTGAAATCATAATTTATGATTTTCTACTAACATAGTAATCATTGTGCAAGGGATAGTAAGTTAAAAGGGTTAACGTATGAATTTCCTTTTGAATAGTGCAGTAGAGAAGGGTGTTACCACGGTAACCATAACAAGATTATAGAAAACAAAGTGGTTCGCTACAATTGCAGTAAGGTATTGAAGTAACCAGAATGACAATAACTAAAGATAATGGAGGAAAACTACAGTACTGCAGTAGTGAAGGACGTTATCGTAGTACCCAACACGCATGAAGAAGGTAAACATGTAGTACTGTGGTATATTACCACGATAACCAGAATGAAAATAGAACAAAAACGAAGAAGGAAGTATACAACACCACAATAGTGTGTATAAGTATTGCGTTAACCAGAATGAATATCGTTATTCATGTATGCTTTTTATTCTCTGGTTTTCCTATGTTCTTAACCCCCTTATACATTAAATTTCAATGTCCAAGAATGAGAACTAGGCCTTATGATGTAGTAGAATTCTCATACCTTACTTATATCATCCATAACTCCTTGTAAACAATGTGTGCTTCAAGAGAACTTCTTGAATCCTCCTTTGATGGTTTCAAAATCTATTTTAATGGTGGGAAAGACATAAGTCGCAAGATTGTTGATGGTGGATTGATTCTCAAAGAGATGGGGAAAAGAATGAAGGGAACAAGGATTTAGAATTGAGAATGGTGTGCCACCTTTGTAATATAGTCTGGTGTTAACCTTTGGCATGGAATCTCTAGCCTTTTGTGTAGTTTACTTTGTTGTTCTTCTCCTGTTTACTTGTGGGACATCTTGTGAAAGGAAAGTAGGAAAGGAAGTTAACCATAATAGAAAGAGAACAAAGGAAATTGTCACTTATTTATGGGAAAGGGAAGGAGAGGCTCATGGTTTGGTGTTTGGATAGATTTGGGAGTCTATGAGATGAGGTTGAGTGTATCTAGGTCCTTGTTGTTATCCTTGTAGTGTTTGATCTTAATCCAAACTCCCTTTTCTTCTAATCCTATTTGGGTGTGGGAAATTTAGACATGGGTGGAAATTTTGATTGAGTCACATGTTTTAGAAAATGTAGTACTTATGCAAGGTACACACTACTAGGGTAATGCATCGCAGTACCACTATAATCAGATGATTTTTTTGGACTATTGCATACATAGCCTAAAGTTCTCCTTAATTGATACATATGAGAGACTATGACACTTAGGAGTAGGCATATTCCATATTCATTTGTATAGAACTAGCAACTAAAAGATGGGAGTAAAAAGGGAACAAACTTTACTAAAAATCATGAAATAAATCTAGAGTGTAGTTTTACAAGTGTAGATTAACCTTGAAAATTTTGATGTGAATCAAATGAGCACTTTACCAATAGAAAATTTGACAAAATCGTTACATAAGTGAAAATTTTGCATAGTAAGCACAAGTGACTTCTAGACCTTGTTGATTAGACCTAACCAGGTTGAGTTGGCCTCACGGACCCAAAGTTGATCTGAAGATGACCAGTTGGCCAAATGTTGACTTAGTCAAAATCAGCCAAAGGAAGATTGACTTGTATAGTTGGGAGAAAGACAAGCCAATATTGTGCGCTTTAGCAAATAATGAGTAAATCTTTACTATGCACAGGTTGAGAGGTATTTGGCAATGGTATACAATAAGGAAAGTCAGAAAGCAAAGTGTGTGTTAGTAGTAATGTTAATTTACTTAATTATGCATTTCTTTCATATGATTGCATGTTTTATTTTTCTTGCATATGTTGATGGCAATTTCATATGAAATGCATGTTTTACTTCCTTGAGATTTTTGAGGTTTCGCCTTTGAGGAGTAGACTCCAAATTTTTAAGGCTATGCCTAAATCTTTATAGTAGATATTTTGTACTCACATATGGTATTTATGTTGATAAGACTATTTTAAACACATGGGAGATAAACATAATTTCAGTCTTGGAAATCTTAAGATGTTACCACCTAGCATAGTCAGGGTTTCAAGCTAGGTATGAATATTGGAGCTTGCCAATTAGCTTATGTGCCAATTACAAAATTGCAATTTATTAGTTGCTCATGTGTTTCTCTATTTGCATGTTATTTCATCTATTCATGCATATATACCAGTTATGAATATTTCACAACATTTTTCATGAGTTGTAAATGTGGGATTACTATTCACTAAGCCATCGTTGTTTTTGGGCTTGCTATTCTTCAAATCATTTTTAGGTGTTTTAATGTCCAATAAGGGTAGTGATCTTATAGAATCGAGGAGTCCCTTCTTTATAGTTTGATTTTGTAGCTTTTAATAAGTCTTGTTTGTCTTAGATATATACATGATAAATGTATTTTGGAAAATCTTTTAAATAATGTAAATATATATTATCTCTGCTATGTTTCAAGGTATAGTGCTTCTGCTATGTTATTATCTTGCATGTACTCTGATATGTTACAAATGTAGATGGATTACGGAGGCTTAACTACAGATATAGATGGATTATTGAGGCTTAACAACAATCGAATGAGTGAGGATCATCAAAATGAATGTGTCAGACTATTATGTCAATTGGGCCACTCAAAGGTCTTGACATTCAAATAATAAAATCAAAGTTAATCACACTAATTAAAAATATACCTTCAAGTTTCTACCTTCCAAGCTTTTGTTTTTCCAAAGTAATCTCTTTAATATTTCCAGATGTGCAAAGATGATAATTTGAAAAGAAAGTGATGGTTTTCTTCTTGATTGATCCAAACATTCCAGTTGATAACATGTTAAAAAAAATAAAATAAAAACTATTAAAACATAGGTAAAACAAAGAACATGCTTGTTAGATTACAAATGGCGGAGAGCCTTTTATTTTCATAATAATAGATCTATATACAATTGGAGTACATCATTTACAATTAGAGCACCCCTTTATACTATTTATTGGTCTTAATATTTAATAGAGTGATAAATAATACTTACAACAAATAAATATAATGGTGGTTGAAATATAATAATTTGTAGGTTATATAAGTATAATGAAATATGAAAAGATTATAAAATTATTATCATAATTTAAGGTTTATAAAATATTAAACGGTGAATGGTAATTATTTAAATATATTTACAGCACAATTAAAATTAATAATTCTAGAAACAAGTGGTTCAGTGGTCATAGTCATGTATAAAAAAATCTCAAATAAAATATATAAAAAAATCAAACATATAGACACGTAAACTTTTTACATTTTCCTATAACAAAAAAATAAAAATATCATGGGCCATTTGAAAATGCATTAACTAAAATTGTAGAAAAAAAATTGACTCTATATCAATCTTAAGAATGTACCTGAAACACACCTTCTTCCATGACAAAATAATTCAAAATTTAAAAATTATTACAAAAAAAATAAATAAATATTCTCTCCCAAACTTAAATAAATCATTGTCCTCCATGCAAAACGTATTTAAAAAAATAAAAAAAGAAGAAGAAAGGAAATAATATTGAATAAAGTTTGAAAACCTGTAACACCTCACCTCTTGATGTCCATCTTTGAGGGTACAAATGTTAATATTGCCCTCGTTCATCATTAAAAGTGACGTGATCAATTAACACAACATTAAATACAATGGTAAAGTAACTATCTGTTCATCGTACATGATAGTCATTAGGGTCACTTGAGAGACGTGACATTATTATTTCTATTTCTAGTATCTGTGTCACATCTCTTATAGAAATAAGGGCAAAAATAAACACATAACAATCAAATGTGATATCACATAATATTGAAGTATTAACTCTAACCAACATCAAAATTATCCTATAATATTCCATTCAAACTAAATACTGATTAGGCCCCATGGTCTCTTATTTTTCAATAAACAAAATTAAAGTAATTAAAAGACTATAGGGTCAACATGCCCAACATACTTGCAACCACTACTGGACTAAACTCTGGTTGTGATGATGTCCCTAGCTACTCCATGTCAGTGCTGACCTACAATGTTATAAGTGGGTGAGCTCAACGAGCCCTGTGGATTAGACCAAATATTCAAATCACTATTTTAACTAAATAAACACACATGTGATGCACTTTCAAACATTAAGTGTTTCAAATAATAGATTGATTTAAGTTCTCATTAAAACCAAAAGGATTCCTTCTCAGTGTCTGCCTATGGTCCAGAATATTATCTAGAGGTAAGACCCTAAGGCCTATTACCTATTTAGGACCCTATTTGAGGAGTGAGGTCATATGTGATTCTCAGTCCCATCTTATCATTATCATGATAACAATGTCAATTTCAAGAATGACAACCAAAGCTGAGTTTGGAGTAGGAACACCGAAGACCTACCAGTTATCGCCTCGGTACGTTGTTATAATCTTTATTAATCTTTCCTTAGTGAATTTTATAACACAACATAATCAATATACACTAATTTATAAAATGAATTTAATAGTATCTCATTCATTCAATGTCATATGATCAGTATCAATATGCATGTATAAATCATGACGTTCAATACATTCTCAAACAAGTCAATCAATCAGACCATTTGATTCACCCAACATCATTCAATGAATCATTATAATAATCCATTAAACAAACATGAATGATTTGTTAAAATAAAATAATAATTTAAATCCTGAAAGTCATCTCCGCCTGTTCAAACGTATGGTTGTCTGAAGATTCACATACTCTTGATCTACCCGAGATGTTGACCTAATTTAGATCAACAAATATTTTTAGTAACTTTATTTTTCACTGTGAAATATTATTTTTCATGCTTATTATTCCTTTTCAATTTTTATTTTATAATGTAATGTCATTATTTTTAGTGCATTCACTGTTTTTATTTTCAATATATTGTACACTGTTGCTAATTTATTTGGGGGCTTAGCCAATATATTATTTTTTATTCATGAACCATATCATGATGAACTAATTGGTCATTCCATTATTAAATTAAATCTTGAGATTTTAATTCAATTATATCATTCATATATTGCATGATAATCAAATTTGTTTCCATTAATGATACATAAAATCCTTATTTTATGTATCTTTGTTTTTTTGTAGAAATTATTTTATTTTCTCCGTATTTTAATTTAATTTTTAGCAAGCCTTAATTTCTTATTTTTTATTTTTGTTAAATTTTTATTTTCTGATTTTTTTTTTATAAATCTTATTATTTTCATCAATTTCACTATTTTTATAATTAACTTAGTTTATTTTTCAATTATATACAAGTATTTATTATTTTCACCTATTTAGATGATTTTCTATTAATTTAGTTGCTGATTTTTATTTTTATTTTTTAGTTTGACCATTTCTCTATTTTTTTTTCTTTCAACTTAATTTATTTTATCCTATTTACATATATTATTCTTTCTTACGCGTATATTAATTATTTATCTTGACCAACCTATAATTATTTATTTTTATTTTAATCTCTAATTTTTAACTTCATTTCTAGTCACTAAATTTTTGGAAAATTTCTTCAAATAATAATTATATCATTTTTCTCATTATTACTTTATAATTTCTAATACGTACAAACATTCATGTGTGTGTGTATTATCAATTTCTAAAAGTTATTTTTCTTACTTATTTTTAATTCAATTTCTAGTAATTTTAATTTTCTGCAGTTTTTTCTCTATTAATAACTTTAAAAGTTATATTTTTCACTATTTCACCCTATTTTATGAATTAAGTTATTTTTACTCTAAAATTTTTATTTTTACTTAAATAATTTTATAAAATTATTTTTAGCAAATTTTAGTATGTTCTTATAACAACCCGTATTTTTTAACATCGAATCGATGGGTCCGACATATATTTTCTGTATCAATTAATGAATTATAAATAAGAAATATATTATTTTACAGAAATAGGTAATTTTTTAGCAATGGTATTAATTAATAAGTATATTACTTGAAAATTTAAAATAAAGAATAAAAATAAAATAATTATTTAGTGAAAGTTAAGTTAAAAAATAAATGAAAATGGAGATAATGAATGCAACAAATTAATTGCTAAATATACATATATGTACATGTATTGATGTAGGTGTGTGTGTATGTATATATATATATATATATTGCATTAAATGATTATGGGCTGGTTTTTGTAAAACAAAAATAAACACACACACACACACACATATATATATATATATATATATATATATATATAAAGGATAATGTGCGTTGAAAAAAATGGATAAATCAAAATGTATATAAAATAGAGTGGATAAAGTTGGTGAATTGGATCATGATAATGAAGAAAAAAATGATATAAAATAAGAAGATAATATTTTATAATGTGTTGGGTGGGACTTTTGGTGGTGGTGGGACCCACCCCAAACCCAATACAATAAATATCCTTATTCACTTGCCCAAAAGAGAAAGAGAAAAGAAAAAGAAAGAAAATAAAAAAGAAGAAAAAAGAGAAGATAATGAAAGGAACAGAGGAAAGAGGAGTTGCACACTTTCGAGAATTCGACATTTTGGATAGTTTACTTTCACCTCTTTTTAACTCAAAATTGTTGTAGAAATCATGAGTTACAGTTTTTATAGTGTGGTTTTTTAAATAAAGGTATTAGTTTAATGTGTGAACCAAAACTAAAATGTATTTTAGATTAACAAGTAGAATACAGATATATACTTTATTTGTGTCAATTTAGGCCTTAAGAATTTATATGATAGTTGGAAGTCGACACATAGGGGTTATACCTATTAGTAATGAAATTCTAGTTGCCGGTTACTGAAATGTCTACAGTAAAATTCTGAACTCAATGACACATAAATTAGGATTTTGAAGGTCAATTAATATATTAAATTCGCATTTATGAGATTTGGGGATTAATTAATAAATATAAAAAATGTATATAAGGTAAAATATTGTTAAATAATAAATAAATGTTATACAATATTATATAACATTATGAAATACTTATTGAAAAAAATGTGTAAGATAAGAAATAATTATTTTTTTTCTATTTATTGTATTAAACCATTGAATTTATGAAAAATGTTTGGTTATTGTGTACCAATGGTGGGACACAAGTTGACAATATAAGTTTTTGATATTTTGGGTCAATATTAAGGGCTTATTGGCACTAATTGACATTGTTGATCATGTTAACCCTATTGGTCAGATAAATCAGCGAGTGTAAGGTTTAGTTAGAGTTGACTATATAGACCATAATTGACCGCGTCAATCCTTTGATTGACCAAGGACCCTAAAGTTAAATTTAAGCCAATTTAATATAGATATTAAGAAACCATGTTGGTCACACAGGATCAAACATCAGTGGAACGCGATCGGTAGTAGAAGAGCACTAGGAGCTGAGCATCCTTGTGAGTAGTTTGTAATTTATCACTTAACTTGTTATTTTTTCATAAATAAAATATTATTATAATGCATTTGTAATCTTTAAATGAGTTTTTGAATGAAAAAATGTGCACCAAATCTTGAGGTCTGAGGTGCGGGTTAGGATATTGAATGTGGAGAGCATTGTTGCACCTAAAGGTACATTCTGGGCAGGTCTATCAACTAAGCTCCCCTATGGAGGATCTAATACTGTCATACATGAGGTATGAGTTGGCGAATCCCTATAATATGATATGAGAATATGCCTAACCATCGGGTACACCTACTCAAGTGGACTTATTATTGCCTTGTAGGCTTCGGCATGTGTTTTTAGCATTAAAACTATTTTCAAAATGAAGGTACACGACTGCATTGTGGATTTAGCATTTATTAATTCTTGCATTTATTCACATTATTATTACTGTGCATGCATACATAACATTGTTTTATAGAATTCTTGTTTTAAGTTATAGATTAGGCTACATTACTCACTAAGCCGTTGTGGATAAAATTGGCTCACTACTTTAACATTTCAGGTTCTTCTTTTGCTGATAAAGGGAAGAAGGTCGTCATTGCGTAGAGCGCACCCCTTTAATTTAGGTAGAATTCTTCATGTGGTTTACTGTTTTGAGAGTTAGTATAATGTATAGTAAGTAAGAAAAAATATTGTAGATATTTTGAATTTGACATTTTCGCTACTGTTACATTTATGAGACTATATATATAATTGACTTTTGTTTAACTTTAAAAAAAAATATTGTAATTATTTGTTCTAATTGTTTTCTCATCTCTTATGTTTACTCTGATAGTGTTGTGTATGGTGTTGTGAAGAGGCTTAACAATGTTCGGATGAGCTCTAGTTCAGAGTGGATTTTTTAGAACATTGTGCCAATCAGTTCATCCTTCTCCGTAGGAAAGAGGTCTCGACTACGTTGGTATTAGAGACCAAGGTTTTTCAATTAAAAAATAACAATTATTATTAACCTAAGGAACCTAAGAGTAATTACAAAAGTTAGGAAAATGCAAAGAATGACTTAGAGTAGCATAGCAGAATTATGGATGAAAACTTTCTAATTTCTAATTAACAGGAAGAAGAACCGAATGAAAGTGGTCATATCATGAGGGGAATTGGACTGTTATTGGAAGTCAGTGAGTTTTAAGATTTAGAAATTGAACCTTGTGGATTAGGCTATCACTTCGAGATAGATCCTTTAAAGTATAGTGATCTTTGGTTATAACGTAAAGTTATGGTTTGCTTAACCTTGGAAATGATTTAAGTTTGTTGTTTTATGTAGACCACGATGCCTCCTCGACGTAGGAGACCATGTAGGACCCCCGAGCTGGTGCCACCAGCACCTCTGATTCAGCCTGAGTAGGATCCCATACAGAGATTCGAGGCTATGATCAGAGCATCTATTTAGGCTACTCATGCCTAGATCGGATTGAGGCTGAACGACAAAGGGTCCCATAGAGAGAGACTATGGAGAGAGACTAGATCCCATAGAGAGAGACTAGATCGGATTGAGGTTGAACGACAAAGGGTTGAACCAGTAGCACCCCCTATACTCGATGTACCCAAGAGAACTGCAGACCGATGAGATAGGGAGATGATGCTACTCATGACCACCTCCTAAAAAGGTTTCTGGATTTAAAACCCAAGGAGTTCCATGGGAGTCTGAGTTTGGACGCAGCAGAGAACTAGTTTTACAATATTGAGAAAAACGCTGAAACATTGAAGTTTTCTTAGGAAAACCAAGTACCTTTTGCGTCGCACATGCTTGAAGATGAGGCCACGATTTGGTGGAAGACCACCGAACTATAGAGGGGGAGATTACTTCATGGGCCCGCTTCTGGGAATTATTTTTGAGTGCTTATGTTCCTGACACAACAAGGAGCATAAGAAGGTAGAGTTGTTTACCCTAAGACAGGAGGACATGTCGATGAGAGAGTACACCCACAAATTTCTCTGACTGGAGGCTATTACACTGAGTTAGTGGATAACCTAAGGGAGAGAGCAGGATTCTTCCATTGTGGGCTGAGGGCCATTATTAAGCAGGCGACATAGACATCTATTGAGGCCACTCTTGAGACCATCTAGAAACAGGCGCTACAATTTAAGATAGATGGTAGAGATGAGCGCCTGATGGTCCAGATTGTATAGGGTACCACTGTATAGACACAACCTTGTTACAGCCCCAATCACTTACTCAGGATGGTTATCATGGTGGATCTCGAGCAAGTAGATACCCAAGGAAGAGGAAATACCGAGGGGATAGTCCCTAGGGAAACAGAGTCAGCCATCACCCATAGTCTCAATTATCGCCACCTCAGTTCAAACATATTAGTTATTGCGACAACCATTGACTTGGTATAGGGCCCAAGGTAGAGGTCGAGGCAGAGGCTAAGATTCAAGACATAGAGGTTATGGGCTGGGCCAGACCTATCAGGCTGATCAGGGGAGGTAAATTATATGTTATCAGTGTGGTTATCCAAGCTACAAACGATATGACTTCCTTATGCTTGTTCCAGATTCTAGCACACCCACCACTACCAATACTTGAGGGAGAGCACAGCCTATCACCTAGTCTGATCTGAAGGCTACCACAACTCTGGTCGAAGGTACCGTTTCTACTTTATCATTCATCTTTGGACATGTCGTAGATAGATTGGAACTTAAACCTCTTAGGTCATCCACCTGACTCATGTTGAATACTACAACTAGGGAGCACATTTATCTTAACCTAATTTGTGAGGGTTACGTGTTGAGACTAGGAAATTTGGAGACAATTATCAACCTTCGGGTGTTAGAGTTCCTATACTTTTATGCTATACTTGAGACGGACTGACTAGCCACGTATCATGGACATGTTGACTATTTCGCCAAGAGGGTGGTGTTTCAAATACCAAGGCAAGCTATTATTATCTTTCAGGGTAGTGCATCTAATACATCGAGAACTCGAGGCAGAATCGTGACTCAGAATGAGATCGATACTCTAGCTTGTCTAACCACCATAGATGAGGGACCTTCACAAACGAGTATAGATGACACTCCTATTATCAGAGATTTTTCTCATGTGCTTCCTGAAGATTTACCTGGCTTGCCTCCTAAGCAAGAAATTGATTTCATTATTGAGGTTATTTTAGGGACACAGCTTATCGAATGGAGCCTAAGGAATTGCAAGAATTGAAGGTCCAATTAGAAGGATTGATGAGTAAGGGTTTTATTATCCCTAGTGTGTTACCTTGGGGATGCTCCAATGCTATTTTTGATAAAGAAAGATGGGAACCTCCATTTGTATATCGACTATCGACAATTGAATAAGTTAACAGTAAAGAACAAGTATCCTCTTCCATGCATTGATGACTTGTTTGACCAGCTTAGAGATGTTATTGTATTTTCAAAAATAGAGGGTCATAAATTGAGGGTCAAGGTAGAGGATATACAAAAGATGGCCTTTCGACTCACTATGGGCAGTATGAGTTCTTAGTCATATTGTTTGGTGTGACAAATACCCCTGCGATGCTAATGGCCTAATGCAGAGAGTGATCCATCCCTATCTTGATTTATTTGTCATTATCTTTATTGATGACATTCTTATTTAATCGAAGACTAGGGACAAACAAGTCGAGCATTTGAGGATCACACTGTAGACTTTTCGAGATCACCGCTAGTATGCTAAGTTTAGCAAGTGCGAATTTTGGTTGATAGAGGTCCAATTTTTAGGCCATATGGTATGAGCCGATGGTATTTCTGTAGATCTGGCAAAGGTTGAGACTATTATTAGTTGACCAAGACCTACCACAGTGACAAAGATCCATAGTTTTTTGGGTTTGATAAGTTGTTATCATAGATTTGTGCAGAATTTATCGAGGATTGCTGCACCAATAACAAAACTTACCTAGAAGGACATGTTGTTCATATGGATAGATAAGCGTGAGGAGGCCTTTCATGAGCTGAAGTGTCATTTGACATCTGCACCAGTACTTGTGCTACCTGAACCCGACCACGAGTTGGTGATTTATATAGATGCATGTGGAACCTACCTTGGATGTGTGCTGATATAGGGAGATTCAGTGATTTCTTATGCCTCATGACAGTTGAAGGTGCATAAGAGAAATTACCCTATCCATGACTTAGAACTGGCAGTGGTGGTGTTTAAGCTTAAGATTTGGCGACACTATATGTATGGTGAGCGTTTTACGCTTTATTCAGATCACAAGAGCCTCAAGTATTTGTTTTCTCAAAGTGATCTAAATATGAGGTAGAGGAGATGGATGGAGTTACTTAAGGATTACGACTTTACCATTGAGTACCATCCCAAGAAAACCAATATAGTTGCTAATGCACTAAGTAAAGTACAGATCAAGATTGCTTGTGTGGCTAGACATATGTCTCAAGAGTGGAAGATGATTAATCATGTAACAGTGATGAACATCCACGAGACTTCAACTGAGACCAGAGCCCAATTGGTGTTGCTTGTTGACGCATGGAGTTACAACCTCATGACGTTGATTATGTGATGTACCAGGAGTAGGCAGACGACACTTCTCGTGTGGAGTGGTCGATGGATAGTGATGGTGCACTGAGGTTCAAGGGATGATTGTGAGTACCAGATGATCCTTGCCGGAGACAGGGAATGTTATCAGAGCTACACAACTCGAGGTATATCGTTCATCCAAGCACTAATAATATGGATCATGATGCTTAACATACTTATTGGTGGTTGGGGATAAAACGAGATATTGCAACCTTTGTGTAGAGATGTGACACATGCTAACAGATTAAGGTTGAGCACCAGAGACCCGGTGGTTTACTATAATCCTTGGCCATTCCTGAGTGGAAATGGGAACACATCACCATAGATTTTGTGATGGGATTACCCCAGACTTAGCATAGACATAATATTATTTGGGTTATTGTTGACAGATTGACGAAGTATGTTCATTTCCTTCTGATTCATACTAGAGATTCGGTTGAAAGGTTGAGTCAATTGTATATTCGCGAGATCGTGATGTTACATGGGGTCCCAATGTCCATTATGTCTGATAGAGACGCTCGGTTTACGTCTCATTTTTGGTAGAGCTTGCAGAGTCAATTGGGAACTAGAATAAACCTGAGCACAACCTTCCATCCACACATTGATCATTACTGTGAGAGAGTGATCTAGATTTTAGAGGATATGCTTTGTGCATGTGTTCTTGATTTTGGTAGTAGTTGGGAGGATCTTTTAGTATTGCATGAGTTTGCCTATAATATTAACTACCAAGCAAGTATCGGCATGGCACCATTTGAGGAATTACATGGTCGACCTCGTTGATCACCAACTTGTTGGGCCGATATTGGTAACATAGCAGTTTAGGCCCTACTTTTGTATAGGAATAGAATAAGAAAATCCAACAGATTTATTAGAATATGAAGGCAGCTCAGGATTGACAAAAGAGTTATGCGGATAATCGGAAGAAGATCCTTGAGTTTGATGTTGGTAATCATGTATTATATCAGATTTTTCCTTAGAAGGGGCAGACTCGTTTTGGTATTTTAAAAAAACTTGCTCCTAGATATATTAGATCTTTCAAGATTCTCGAGAGGATAGGTCCCGTTGTTTATCGATTGGCACTACCACCTCAGTTAGCGGGAGTATACAATGTATTTCATGTATTGATGTTGAGGAAGTACTATCTCGACCCCTCGCACATGTTAGACTGGAGACATATTGATTTGTGAGAGGATTATACTAATGATGAGGCTCTGATAGCTATCATTGATCGGGCTGTGAAGAAACTACGTAGCAAGGAGATACCAATGGTACGTGTACATTGGCAATTTCATGGTGCCAAAGAGGACACCTAGTAACGAGAAAACTATATGACGAGTCACTTCCCTGAGGTTATGAGTATTGCTCCTTGATCTCTTGTACTATCTAAGTAAATTTCGAGGACGAAATTTGTTCTAAATAGAGGAGAATGTAATGACCCGTATTTTTGGATATTGAGTCGACGGGTTCGACATATATTTTTTGTATCAATTAATGACTTACAAATGAGAAATGCATGAGTTTTTGGAAATATGTAATTTTTCGGCAATGTTATAATTAATAAGTGCATTACTTGAAAAATTACTTATAAACATTGAGTCAACAGGTTTGACATATATTTTCTGTATCAATTAATGAATTATAAATGAGAAATGCATGACTTTTGGAAATATGTAATTTTCTGGCAATGTTATAATTAATAAGTGTATTACTTGAAAAATTAAAATAAATAATAAAGTAATTATTTAGTGGAAGTTAAGTTGATATATATGGGTGCATATATATATATAATAGAGTGGATAAAGTTGGTGAGTTGGATCATGATAAGGAAGAGAAAAAATAATACAAAATAAGAAGATAATAATTGATGATGTAGGAGATAAGAAATAGCCATTTAATTTGACTTTTGTTGGTGGTTGGACCCACCCCAAACCCAGCACTATAAATATCTTCATTCGCTTGCTCATTTTCATCTCACTTGCTTATTTCCATGTCATTTGGCCATCCGAGAGAAGAAGAAAAGTGAGAAAGAAAAATAAAAAGAGAAAAGAAAGAGGAAAGAGGAGTTGCCCACTTTCAAGATTTGACATTTTGGGTAGTTTACTTTCAGCTCTTTACAATTCAGAATTGGTATAGAAATTGTGAATTATAGATTTTATAATGTAGTTTTCAATAAAAGTATTAGTTTAATGTGTGACCCAAAATTAGGATATCTTTTTCTTAGAAATGAAACCACACAATATATACATACATACATATATATATATATATATATGTGTGTGTGTGTGTGTATACACACACACACACACACACACATATATATATATATATATCATTGTATTCAGATTAACGAGTAGAATACAAATATGTACTTTATTTGTGCTTATTTAGGCCCTAAGAATTTATATGGTATTTGAAAGTTGACACATAGGAAGTATACTCATTAGCACTAAAATTTTAATTAGCAAGTGCTAAAATATTCAGAATGAAATAGGATTTTTTGAGGTTAATTGATATATTAAATTCGTGGTTATGTGATTTGGGGATTAATTAATAAGTATAGAAAATATGTATATATGGTAAAATAATGTTAAATAATAAATAAAAAATGTTATATAATACTATACAACATTATGAAATACTTATTAGAAAAAATTGTGTAACATTGAAAATAATTAATTTTTTTCATGTACTATATTGAACTGCCAAATTTATGAAAATGGTTGATTATTGTATACCAAAGGTGAGACACAAGTTGATAATATAGGTTTTTGGTATTTTGGGTCAATATTAAGGGCTTATTGGCACCAATTGACCTTATTGATCACGTTGACCCTATCGATTAGACAAGTCAGCAAGTGTAAGGTTTAGTTAGAGTTGATTGTATATACCACAATTGATCGCGTCAATCCTTTAATTGACCAAAGACCCTAAAGTTAAATTTGACCCAATTTCATATAAATATTAAGAAACCACGTTGATCACATAGAATCAAACATCAGCGGGACACGGCCAGTCACTAGAGGAGCACCGAGAGCTGAGAATCCTTATGAGTAGTATTTTCTAATTTATCACTCAATTTGTTATTCTGTCGTAAATAAAATTTTATTACATATTGAAATGCATTTATAATCTTTAATAAGTTTTTGAATGGAAAAATGTGCACCAAATCTCGAGGTCTGAGGTTTGGGTTGGGGTATTGGATGTGGTAGAACATTGAGGATGAGTAAGCATCATACCTGGAGGTATGTTCTTGGCAAGTCTATCAATTGGGCTCCCTTATGGAGGATTTGAGGCTGCCATACATAAAATATGAGCTGACGGATCTCTATGATATGATATGAGAATACGCCTAATCGTCGGGTACATCCGCTCAAGTGGATTTATTATTGCCTTGTAGACTATTGAGAGCTTCAACATGTGTTTTTAGCATTAAAACCGTTTTCAAAATGGAAGTCGAACGACTCCATTGTGGATTAAACATTCATTAATTGTTGCATTTATTCGCATTATTATCATTGTGCTTGCATACATGACATTGTTTTATAGAATTCTTGTTCTAAGTTATAAGTTAGACTGTATTACTCAATGAATCGCTGTGGACAAAATTGGCTCACTACTCTAACATTTCAGGTTCTTCTTCTGCTGATAAAGGGAAGAAGGTGGTTATTGTGTAGAGTGAACCTCTTTTATTCAGGTAGGATTCATCATATGGTTTACTTTTTTGAGAGTTAGTATAATGTATAATAAGTGAGAAAAAATATTATAGATATTTTGACTTAGACATTTTCGCTACTGCTACATTTAAGAAACTGTATATATAATTGACTTTTGTTTAACTTAAAATAAATGAAAAAAATATTGTAATTATTTGTTCTAATTATTTTTTCATTTCTTAGATTACTCTAATAATGTTGTGTATGGTGTTGTGAAGAGGCTTGACAATGTTCAAACGAGTTCTAGTTGGAAGAGGGTTTGTCAGAACATTGTGTCAGTTGGTTCGTCCTTCTCCTTAGGAAAGGGGTCCTAACAGCTCTACCCTCCAAATCAATTTGGGCAAATTTTATCTATGTATTTTACCTATTTATTCTCATAAGACACTACATGTTATATTCTTTTCATTAAAAGCCATATATTAATTAAATTATTGATTATTATTTTAATGTTTTTAATAGTCATTTTCAATGAGTGACTTTTCTAAGATTTCATATAGTTTAAGCCATAATAATCATTTTTTTTGTATTTTATTTCTCATGATATTATTTTCTAATAAATATTTACATGATATAGTTCATTTAAAACACATATTTTCACATTTAACAATCAGTATCTCATGATTTCATGCATGTAAATTGTTTTACATCCTATTACATTATAGAACATACACTATATGTTATTCTAAAACCTATAACTTGATGTAATCTACATGTTTTATGTAGTAGAAGTTAAAAAAAAATTAAATTATTGATGTCTTAACACTTGTTCATGCATAAATCAAAAAGAAATTCACACATTATTCTATTCAAATCATAAAATAACATATAGGGTCAAGAGGTTATACCTTAGTGCCTTAATCCCTTGTTGTTCGCTTCTCCAACAGTTCAACTTCTAGCATGCATGTATCGTCTTCTCTTGGACATGTTGATGGAAGAATGTAAGGATGAAGAAGCTTCTTCTATAACACCCCGCCTCCCAAGTCCCATCTTCTACGTAATCTGACGGTTCAATTCTCTTTGATCAACAATCTTGGGATGCCTGGGAGACAGACCCGTACTACATTTTCTTCTTCTTAAACCCCAAATGCAATAGGGTTCCTGTGTACATTAGTCTATGTACAAAATGACTTCATGGTAAATAAAATTCATCATTTATTCATTCGACAATTCTGAGTACAATAATCCATTACAGCAAAAATAAATAAATTCAAAGTTGAAAATACATGATTTCACTTGGGCCGATGGGCCCTACATTGAAATAAATAAAAAATTTCAATGGGTAAATCTCCTCGCAAGTTGATTAATTTCCTGTTGTAAAAAAATAAGAGGGTGAGCTAAAAAGCCCAGTGAATCATTCCATCTATTTAATCCATTATTCAAATCAGACAATGCAAGCAGATCAAACACTTTCAGAGATTAATTCGGTTCAACCAATATATTAATTCAGTTGTAATTTAGACTGAACGAGAATACCCTCTGTACTCCAAATCTAGGGAGAGAGATCAATTCTAAAACTCAAACCCATTTCCAGTGGGATCATTTTTGAGACCCGTTCCATGCTGGTGTCAGTATTGAAAGCCAGTTCTAATTCTACATGGAACACAGAAAGTTTCCCATACTGGTACGTGGTTGAAATCTCATTTAATCTGACTTTTGTGTGCAAGAACATAGTAGATAAATATTTTAACAGAAATTGAACATACCATAGTATAACATGATAAATCAACAGAAGCACAAATTTTCGATTTCTGATGTAGAAGATCGTACGAGACGCAACTACAGAGCATACTCTCTCAAACAAGAAAAATGACTTTCGATTTCTGATGTAGAAGATCGTACAAGACGCAA
>JAJIYU010000194.1:0-61310 GCA_030144865.1 Tinospora cordifolia | reverse complement strand
TAAACACAAAAATGTTGGATTTTGGGGTAGATCATTTATGTATAAGTCTTGCACATGTTAGATATCATAAAATACAAGGAGTGGCACATGATTAAAGAAATGATGAACATAATTAGAGATATTTTTTGGGCTCATTTGATTTTCATTGATTTGTTGCAATGTTTTCCTCAATTGTTGTTAACTGATTATATTAACAAGACAAATAAGTACAAATATCCCTTGTTGGACCCTATATAAAGCCCTCTCCTCCTTCATTCTTTTTCATCCTAGTAAGAACTAAATAAAGTACTTTCTTACTCTCTCTCTCTCTCTACCTCTCTCTTGGCACCTAGTGTTTTCTTTTCTTTTTTGAGTTGTTCTAAACAACCAACAGAGTAGTAGTAATGAAGTGCTGCACAAGTCTAGTGTAGCAAGGGGGAAAGATGTAAAATATCTGAAGAAGGTTTATAGGAAGCGATCTCAAGATAAAATGATTTCCTCTTTTTACTTAATTATTTTGATTCAAATAAGGCTTGCTTGAGTGTTTTATTTTGATCTTATATACCTGTCATATAGAATATGCATGCTTAGGTTTATAATGATGTATGATTTATGGAGTAGTTCTTGTGTGTTTAAATACCGTTGGAATATTTAAATAATTTGTTTTTACATTTAATATAATATTAAATAAAGATCTTAACCACCTACTGGCGCGAGGGCGGGTGTTCCTCGTGAGCATTTCAATCAAGGTTTGCGAGGTAATAGAGGGTTCGAAGTTGATCCTACCTCAACTCTGTGGGTCTAAGGTTAGTATAGTAGCTCTTTCCCTAGGGATTAGAAATGATGAGGGGTATCCTTTCGATCTTTAATGTCAATCAAAATAATTTACTACTTGAATCATTTAATTTTTGGAAAGTGGTTGCTATGCATATTTTATTTTGTTGAAATAACAATTTAAATATTTGGGATAATCTACTGGGCTTTATAACTCACTTTTCTTTTTTAATATTTCAGAAAAATTAAATTGCAAGGCTACTTGGGAAATATGTAGGAATTTTTATTTAAATGCATTATAGGGTATGTGAGCCCAAATCAATTGGTTTATTTTATTTCATTGTAATAAAGGTTGAATTATTACTTATAGATTTTTCCATTAAATGATAAAAGATTTGTTTTATTCCATGGCATCATAAATTTTAAATTATTTTGTACATAGCTTAATTTGCACAGGAAATCTCATGGATGTGGGATTTAGAAGGGAAAAGGCTAACGTAACATGGGCCCATCTCCCGAGCGGCCCAAAAATATTAAAGAAAAATATACTGTCTGATGACTTGGGCTCGGGCATGGGAGATTGGGTGTTACAAAGGTGGTATCAGAGCCTAGGCTGTAGATGCCTTGGGTAAGAATTAGAAAGAATTGGCTGGTCAGGTAAGATCTTTAATTTAGATTAACTTAGAAAGCCTACCTCCTATTTTGGAAATTGAAATTATTTTGAAAATTTTTTTTTCAAAAAGAAATATATGTTTTCCAATTATTTTGTTTGGATACAAAGATTATGAGTTGAGCTAATAGTGGGTAAGTCTTGTCCCAAGTAAAGCTAAACATTGAAAGGAAGACGAGTTATCCCGTTCTAGAAAACACAATTGCTAAGTAGACTTTGGTCTCACCATCCGATCTGGAGGTTGTCCCACCAGCTCATACGAGTAGTCGAAGTTGAAGAACACACTTATTTTCTATAAAAGAAAAACTAAGAGGTGGTAATGAACGACAAGGAACTTATTAGATTTTAGAGTAGATGCCAAATGTGGTATCAAGAATAGATGAAGGTTGTCAGAAGAACCTTTCAACTAGGATTTGAGACCCTAGGTCTAGGAAAGAAGCCTAAGGTAGAGACTTGGGTGTTGCCAAGGATGACATAGTGGATCATAAATAAAACATTAGGATATAGGCTAGAGACTGAAAAAGTATAGAAACAAAACACTTGTGTGGTCAGGACGCGATATTAGGAGGATCTTGTGGTATGAGACGCATAGGAATTCAGGGGTATGGAAGAATCTTGGACTTGGAAAGTAACAAACCATGTTTGGTGAATGATCGGTGGCTTTGGACAAACTTGTTTCCCTATGCTTGGCTAGTATGAGACAGTCAAGTATAGTGGGGCTTGGAAAGCCTTAGAAATCGAGACATTTGCAAAATTGATTGGCTGTAGTAAAACTTCTGAGTGAAAGTCTATGTCGATGGATAAGAGTGGTATGAGACATTCAAACCTGGAGGCATAAGTGGAAGCCTAGAATTTTGCTATGTTAGTGTGAACTTGCATTATCGAATGATTGAATGTATGATGATCTTATTGCTTGAATATGCATGTATGAGACCAAAACCTGTGCCCAAGAACAACATAACTTAGAAGAATAAACCAATAGGCCACTGAACAAATTGAGAACCTAGATATATGAATTTAGAGTCATGATAGTACGAATGAAATGAAACAATGAGAATTAGTACTAAAACAACTTGATTTATAGATAAATGGTCGAACCTAGAAGATATGCTACCAGGGCTACAACATCTGACGAGATTGACTCTCGAGGGCAAGAAGTACTGAATAATGTGGCTGAGACCCAGATAGAGAATATGCTGACAAAGGTCACAAGGAGGGTCATAGAACAAATCATGAGGGCATTACCTTAGATAATGCCTCAAAAGGCACCATAGCCGCAGGTCCAAGAACCTATCCTGGTGCAACAACCAGTGCCAGTACCAGTGCCCAAGGTTCCAACTCGTTAGGAGGTATAAGAGAATCTGGAAGACAATGAGCATAGAAAGATGCTGCTAGAGTTAAAAAAGCTTCAACCATCACAATTTGATGGTACTACTGACAGCTTAACAACTAACCACTGTTACTAGGAATTATAAGAACACTAGATGTATTGAGAGTAACAGGTCCTAGTAGGGTGGCGTTGGCTACTCATCAACTCAAGGGGCCAACTAGAAGCTAGTGGTGGATGGTAAAGGCATACCCAAACATCAATGTTAGAGGGATTAACTGAGAAGAGTTTAGGAAGATATTCTACGAGAAGTTCTTCCCCGAAGCAACATTGACGAAGATGCAGTAGGATTTCGTCGGGTTGAATCAGAGGGATATGACGGTGGTCGAGTATGAGGCCAAATTTGCTGAATTGGCCAAGTTCTCACTTGAGCTGATTAGAGAAGAGAAGATGAAGGTCAACTACTTCCTCAGGGTTTCAAGATTGAGATCCAAAAAATAATACAGAAAGTAGGCCCGAAAACATATAGAGAAGTTATAGACAAGGCATTAACCTTAGAGCAAGAGCTGGACTTTGAGCAAAAGTTAAGAAGTAGGAATAAAAGGCCAAAAAATGGCAACGATCACCAAAGACCTCAGAAGAGACAAAACACCAATCAACAAAATGTTGGAAATAAGACACCCCTGGCCTTGCAACAAGCTATACTTAACAAAAACAAATGGAAAGAATAGGCCAGACAACAAGGGTTATGTTTTTACTGTAACCAGCTAGGGCATCTAGCGAAGTTTTGTCTTGCCAAAATCTAGGCCCCCCAATGGCAACAACACAACCACGGAGGAGGATAGAATATGCGTCTTCAACAGCAACCGCCCTGACAGAACAACAACTAAGGGCAAAATCAAAACTAGGGTCGTGGGCAGAACTAGGCCAGAGTGTTTGCGGTTGCTAACATTCTTGAAGAACAAGACCTTTAGTAGAAATAGTAGCAGTAACTTAGAAAAGCTATTAGGTCAAAATTTATTTTAAAAAAGGTAGTTGGTTGTAATACCCAAATTTTGACGGATTGATTAAATAAAATAACGATTTTGAGAAATTAATGGTGTTACAAAATGTATGTTTCTAAATTACTTACCAATAGAATTCAAGATCAAAGTTCATCTTAGAACTGACCCCATAGCTATCCCTTCATATGGGAAACTAAATCAGACAATAGTAAAGGATAAACATCCTCCACTTAGTACAGATGACTTATTCCATCAATCGAAAGAAGCCATTCACTTCACCAGGAAAGATCTTAGACCAAGATATCACTAGGTAGGAATTCGAGAGTCAGATATACCCAAGATGACCCTTAAGAATCATTATATATACTCCTAGACTAAGATACCCTAGCAACACATAGGGATCTGACGAACTAAGTGGTTAAAACACAGTCTTCACTAGTTTGTAATAGGCACCTAAACCTATGAAACACTTAAGGATTATCCTAGAAGCACTTAGGAGAAATTCAGTTTCGGCTAAAGGAGATACCCATGTACCTTAGCTATGTGGTTCCTAAAACAACAGTAGATGTCACAAAGATTTGTAGGAGAACCAATCTAGATTTTTCAAAAATTAATCAAATCTAGATCTCTCTGCTAGGGATACGTGATGAAACAATATCGAGTAAACTAGTGCAAATTTCGAGGACAAAATTCATTTAAGGGGGGTAGAATGTAATACCCTGAGGATTTGTACAAAATTCGATGAAATAAAATAATCAAACTTTGAGGAATTATTAACATTTTGTTACATAAATTATGTATATTCTAAGACATAAAATAAAGTAATAAAAATGAAATGTATTTTGGTGAACATTAAAGCATACAATAATATATATATATATATATATATATATATATATATATATATATATATATATATATATATATACACATGTGGTGTATTTTTAAGTATGTGTATGTATTAAATATAAGTGTTTAATAATGTATATATATATATATATATATATATATATATATAAACTTGTTTAAATTATTATGTACAAAAATATATAGATAGCTATGTGGATTCATGTAAAAAAATAAAAAAAATTAAAAAAAAGAAAAAACATATACATATATATATACACACACACACACATAATATACATTATACATTATGGTAAAAAAAATTAGAATTGTGCATCGGTCGAAGCCGATGCGCGAAACCGAGCATTCATGGGCCATGTGAGCGAAATCGCGCACGGCCAGTGTGCTTTTTAAAAAAAAACTTAAGAAAAAACAAAAAAGGGGAAAAAAGGAAAAGAAAACAGAAAAAAATCAAAAAAATTACGAAAAAATCCTTCAAAATCCTAAAATACATGATTTTTTTTTAGAGCAGCCAAAATTAATAAAAATGAAAATTTTTGTATTTCAAAAAACCCAAAAATCACAAATCTATCCTTAGAAGACCCTATGTAAACCCCTTTCTCCCTTTATTCTTTTTCATTATAGCAAAAACTGAATAAAGTACCTTCTTGCTCTCTCTGCCTCTCTATTGGCATCTAATATTTTCTTTTCTTTCTTGAGCTGTTCTAAATAGCCAATGGAGTAGTAGCAATAGAATGCTGCACATGTCTAGTGCAGAAAGGGGGAAAGATCTGAATGATTTGAAGAAGGTTTATAGGAAGCGATCTCAAGGTGAAATGATTCTCTCTTTTTTACTTTATTATTTTGATTCAAATAAGGCTTGCTTGGGTGTTTTATTTTGATCTTATACACATGTCATATAGAATATGCATGCTTAGGTTCATAATGATGTGTGACTTATGAAGTAATGTTTGTGTGTTTAAATACCTTTGAAATATTTAAATAATTTATTTTTACATTTAATATAAGATTAAATAAAGATCTTAACCACGTACTGACATTGGAGCGAATGTTCCTTGTGAGCATTCCAATCAAGGGTTGCGAGGTAATAGAGGGTTCAAAGTTGATTCTACCTCAATTCTATGAGTTTGGGTTCAGTATAGTAGCTCTTTCCCTAGGGATTGAAAATATTGGGGGGGTATCCTTTCGATCTTTATTGTTAACCAAAATAATTTACTGCTTGAATTATTTAAATTTTAGAAAGTGGTTGCTATGCATGTTTTATTTTGTTGAAATAATAATTTAAATATTTAGGTTGATCCACTGGGCTTTATAACTCACTCATCTTTCTTAACATTTCAAGAAAATTAAATTGCAAGACTAGTTGGGGAATATGTAGGAATTTTAATTTAAATTCATTGTAGGGCATGTGGGGCCAAATCAATTTATTTATTTTATTTTATTATAATAAAGGTTGAATTATTACTCCTAGATTTTTTCATTAAATGATAAAAGATTTATTTTATTCCATGGCATCATAAATTTTGAATTATTTTGTACATAGATTAATGTGCACATGGAATCTCATGGATGTGGGATTTAGAAAGGAATATAGGCTAACGTAACACGGGCCCCCCTCCTGGACGACCCAAAAATATTGAAGAAAAATATACTGTTGGATGACTTGGGCTCGGGCATGGGAAGCGAGGTGTTACATTAACTCCTGCTAATTTTATATAAAATATTTTGAAATCTTTTAATGAAATAAATCTAAATCATTATTTGAAAAATCAATTTTAATATTCAATGGGTACAATGACCTTTGAACTTATTCAATAAAACAACTATAAACTGAAAAGGAAAATTAGGGCTGACATGCCCTACTTAAAACAAAATTTTGAATGTAGAAAGAAAACTCTCCATGTGGCCTTTGATCTTTAATTTCTTGAAATGTTAGAAAAATGGGTGAGCTTAGCAGCCTAATGAATCATACTAAATATTTAAATCGTTATTTCAACCAAATAAAACATGCATGCCAAACATTTACATAGATTAGGTGATTCAAACACTAACTTGTTATCAGTTGATGTAAAGACTGAAAAGAATCTGCTTCAGTGTTCTAAATCTAAGTTAAATGCTCAAACCCTTCATCCATGAAGTGGGGTTTTAAACACCTAGTTCACCAATCGAGGAAGTGGGGCTCCAAATGCCCAATTCCAAATCTTAAAATTCAATAACGGGCAAGTTAGATCTAGGTTCGAACACTCACGATGACACCTAATGGTCATTCATCTCGCCGATACGTGATTATAATCTTTATTAATCTTTCTTTAATGACGAATCATGCCAATAACATATTAAATCAAATATATCTTTCAATAATAAAATGTGTGAGCATCATAAATATTGTAGTTATCATTCCACATGCATGTTACTTGATCAGTAATATAACATGGATCATGATATCACTCGTATCTTTGAAGACATGTATCATCATTCATTAATCATGTAAATTCAACCATCATCCATATTCAAATCAAGGCACAACATGTATATTCAATCTAAAGTGTAGTCTTAGAGTAACAAGCATACATGCATACATTATTTAAATCAAAATAATAAGTTAAAACTCGAAAATCATATCCACCTTTGACGCTTGAATCCTTCTTAGTCCTCTTGGTGTTATCCTAAGCTTTCTTTGAGCCTTCAACTTTAAAGGTTAAGAATCAATGCACTCATTATGAAGAACAAATCACAACTCTCTTTTCTATGCTCAAGGAAAGAACAAGGAGACTTTCTCTTTCTCTTAAGCTAGAAGAGAACTAAGAAGAAAATAAAAAAAAGAACAACAAGATGGGGTGGTTTGAGAGAAAGGGAAGGGTGATATTTATATACATTGTTAGCCAACTTACTCACATGCAAGTTGAGTAATTTGCCTACATGCATCACGTGACTTGCTCACATGCAAGTTTTGTAACTTTCTCATGTATCTTGCTCACACCACATGCCTTGTCACTTTTTATATCATTAATTCAATACCTTGCACACATGCTTTGTCACACTACATGCTTTGTCATACTACATACTTTGTCAGACCACTCCATATTTTTTATGTTCTTATTTCATTATTTTTCATGTCTTGTCATACCACTTCTTATACATCATCTTATACCTATTTTGTATCATTTTCTCTCTAATTTCTCATTTTATTTTGTGTCTTGTGTACCCAAAATTTAGCTTCATTTATTGAGTAATGAAATTTGAATACATTTTTAATTAATTAATTATTTTATTTTACTTTTAACCAATATATGTGTATGTGATGACCTATATTTTTAATGCACGGAATTTATGGGTTCAATACATGTATTTTCACGTATTTTTCTAAAATTTTAATGAAAATATACGATTTTTTTAATTTTCTCTAATTTTTTAATCATTAATTTAAGAAAATTAGAATAATTGAGAAATAAAATTTTTGGGAAGAGAATACATAAATTATAAAGGAAATGTAATTTTTGAAGAAAATATGATTTTTCAAAGTGATTATTGAATTCTTGGGTAATTATTGAATTTTTGGGAGAGAAAATGCTAATTTTTGGGGATAATATTCAATTTTTGGAAAAAAAAATGTATAAATGATGAAAATTGAGGAATAGTAAAGATTTTGATGAAAAATTAATGAAATACCTAAGAGAATAAATTAAGCAATGATAAATCAAATAAAGGAGAAAAATAGAAAAATAAAGAAAGAAAGAAAGAAAGAAAGAAAGAAAGAAAGAAAGAATATATATGCACCCAAAATAAGGAATAAAAAATAAAAAATAAATTAAAAAATATAATCGGCTGCACGAGCCCAACTCCTTTTCTTTTTTGTTTTTTTTTCCTCCGATTTTTCTTGCAATTTTCAGAATTTTCTAGCAACTAAAACCATTTTCGTCCATGGTTTTGAGCCATGGTTTTGGCCACCCAATCAACTTCCGGACTAGGCCAATGGGTAAGGATAACAAGGCACCTTGCATGACAATTCATGAGCCACGTGACACTCCTTTTTTCCATGCAAGAGTGCTCCAACATGCAACAAAAACACAGTTTTTGAGGAGATTTTCCAGTTGAACGAGCTTCCTTCAACATCTTGCATCTCCTTCATCTTGAATCTGTTTTCCCTGATATTGGACTCTCTTGAAAGCTCTTACTTCCCTCTACAACATTATGCAAGCCCTTCCTCAAATCGCACTACCATAAGAGAGAAAAACAACCACGAAGGTGGGGTATTCAACATAGCTGGGAGCTCAAAACTACAGAAACTATGTTAATTCAATCTTCAATGGGTTGGTTCCTAGCCCATTCGAAGTTTGTTTTTAAGGCAAGACCACTCGTTTTGTTCCTTATTAAATGAGTACTTCAATCTCTAATTGATAGAAAACAAAAACTAAGGTCTTAAACATGTTTTACAATGTGCCAAAGTTGATTGGTTGTTAACTGTTGCAATAGTTCCAGCAGAAAATAGTTCCTGGAAGCATCTTTGAGGCGACGTTTGAAGTAGCTAGGGACATCCATAAGCAACAACTTTTCCTTCTTGCATCAATATTGCACCCAATCCATTCTACGAAGCATTCGTATATCCAACACCATGGGTAGGAGTGACTAATATGGGGGCTAAAGTCAATCTCTTCTTCAATTCTTGGAATGATTGTTCATATTTTCTCATCCCAACTGAACTTAATTTCCTTTCTGGTTAATTTGGTTATAGGTTCAGCTAATTTGGAGAAATCTTTGATAAATCTCCTGTAGTATCCTATTAAGCCTAAGAAAACTTTGAATCTCTATCACTGTCTTAGGTTGCTTCTAGTCTGTGATAGCTTATATATTATCAAATCTATCGCGATGCTTTTAACTGAAACTACATGACCAAGGAACTTGGCCATTTCCATCCAGAACACACTCTTACTAAACTTAGCATATAATTCATTTCTTCTAAGTGTCTCTAATACAATCGTCAAGTGTTCTACATGTTCAGCTTCTGATTTAGAGTAAATTAGGATATCATCCACAAATACTACTACAAACTGATCAAGGAATTGTGTGAACACTTGGTTCATTAGATTGATGAATGTTGTTGGTGCATTAGTTAGTGCCACTCGGTAGGGAGGAATGACTATGGGATTAGTTTTAGGGTAAACTTTAATCTTGAATTCTCCTTCTCAATTCGGTGGTGTCCTAGTAATTCATTTGGAAATATATCCTCATAAACTCGAACTACCTCTAAGCTCTTGATTTCTTTCCGTTCTTTAGTGTCTTCTTCTAAGTATTTCTTTTTTTAATTCTCTTCTTGCCTAATGCAATTCAACATTGCTATCATCGGGCTTCTAGGTAATCTTTGTGTATCACCATTGATTCTAAAGGTATCTCTTGAAGGCAATGATATCGTTACCCTCCTCTTTGGACAATCTATCTATGCTCAATACTGGGATAACGAGTCCATAAAATGGAAGTACGCAAAGATTAGCTCAAATCAACTTCTCTCAAAATCTAAAGTCACATTTACATAGTTTCATGGAGTTTATCGTGGTCCCTATAGGTGTGGCTACATGTAATGTTACAGGAAATGGGTTTGTCACAAGTTGTGATCTATCCACTAAGTGTTCAGCAATGAATAGCACCCGAGTCAAATAAGATTTTCATAACAACATTAAACAAGTAGAATGTACCTTCCATTGTAGGTGTATGGTTAGCCTACGCATCTATTGCATAAAGTTTGGCCTGGTTCTATCCCCGACCTTAATTTTGATTCTAATTTTGCTCTTGATTCTGTTGTTGTTGGGGCTATTGCTGTTGCCTCTGTGAAGGACGACCAATCTGTCCTCTTGCCTGTTGTTGCTGCTGCGAAGGAACTAGGGCTGGCGCTCTTGTGGGACAATCTCTAGCCATTTGTCTACGTGATTATAGTGAAAACATAACCCTAGTCTCCTTGCCTACGCTTTCTGCTCCTCTCTAATATGATTGGGTTGTGCTAGTTGATTCTGTTGGTATTGAGGTTTAGCTCCCTATGGCTTGCTCCGATTTTGTACTTGATTCTAATTCTAAGGTGCTTTATACCCTTCATTCCTATTCTGCATCTTTTGTAAGGCACTTGCTGACTGTTCTAGTTGTGGCCGCTTGTTCTTGTTTTTTAGGACCTGTTGGAAGTTAAGGTCCTGCTCTATCGGCTGTGCTCTAACCATTGTTTCTTTAAGCGTGGTCTGTCTTAGTAGAACAATATTTTTTCATATTTCTACTCTCAGTCCTTCAGCAAACCTGTCCGACTTAGACTTTTCATTCCCCATTAGTTGTAGGGCAAACCTAGACAACTTAGTAAACTTGTGCTCATGCTTGGTCACTGTCATCGTCTTCTAGGTTAGTTGAATGAATTTCGACTGTAGTTGCCTCATGATAGCCATGAAGAAAAAGTTATGATAGAATAAGGTTTTGAAGTGTTCCCAAGTCATCATGGAGATATTTGTGTCTGGGTTGTTCATGATCATTTCTTACCAATGATAGGCAGGTCACACAAACTGGTGTACTGCTAGTACCACTCTCTTAGGGCCAATTGTCCCCAAAACATTTAGATGTTTGTTCATCTCTAAGAACTATATGTCAGTTGCTACGTGATCTGACTGACCATCAAAATTACTCAAATACAGCTTTTGGAACTCAATAAGTAAGTTCCTCTGTTCATTGTTATTAGCAATCTGTTAGTTTGATACTATTTGACCATTAGGCAACAGGGCCAGATGAATTTGGGGCTAGGGCTATGTTGGTAGTAGGTTCTATACTAGATGTAGAGCTCTCATGACTTGCTCTACTACCTCTCGAGTAATCTTGACCAACATTTCTGACAAATATAATTGCTCCAACGGGAGTTGTTGTTCCCACAGGTGCCCTCTAATATCTTTGACTAGACTCATCAGTGTTCTTAGCCCTTGTCACGCTTCCTTGGGTTTTTGCCATTATCTACAAGTCAAAAGACATTTTGGTATCCAACAAGGTACCATAACAAAGGAATTTCAAGGAGAATTATAACCACATTTTTGGTGTATACAACCAATCTTTCCTTATCCTTAGGATACAAAATGCTTTTTAAGATTTGTCATAATGATTGTCTTTCCTATATTCTTTGTTATACTAATTGTCTCATGTTTTCATCTTGTTCGTGCTATCGTGACACTAGATTAATGTATCTAGGTTCTCAATTTGTTCAATAACCTATCCATTTGTTCTTTTAGGTTCAGTTTGATGATTTTCAAGGTACTCTAATGTTGTTGGGTACAGGATTGAGTTTCATGGTTACAAAACAAGTGATATGCATATTCATGAAGTTCAAATAAATATAGCAAACAATCATACAATTTCATGCTAGCATAGAGAGATTTCTGAGCTTCCATCCATGTCCCCGAGTTCAAGCGTCCCATACTTCTCTTGCTTGGTGACATAGGCTTCCATTTAGACATCTCACTACACCAAAACAATTTCACAAATGTCTTAATGACTAAGGCCTCCCAAGGCCGATTATATTCAACCGTCCCATGCCAACTGAGCATAAGGAACTAAGCTCTTCCAAAGTCACTGATCATTCACCAAACATGACTTGTCAATCTCCAAGTTTAGGATTTCTTCATACACCCAAATTCCTATGCATCTCATACCATGTAGAAATGAGAGATACAAGATCCTCCCGATCTCGTTTCCTAACCAAACAAGTGTTTGGTATTCACAAATTTTTAATCTCTAACCTATGTCCCTAAAATTTTCATTCATAATCCGGTGTGCCACCATTAGCAACACCCACTCTAGCTATCATCTTTTTCTTAGACTTGGGTTTCAATACTTGGTTGAAGGGTTCTTCCATCAAACCAACAACCTACATCAAATTTTGATACCACCTATGGTACTACCTTTGTACTCTAGTACATTTTGTCATATATTGTAACACTCCATCCTTTTTAGTAGATAGGAAATTAATTTCAAGTGTGTTTTTCAACTCTGACTACTTGTATGAGCTGGTGGGACAACCTCCAGTCAGGCGGCGAGACATAGTCTACAATAGCAATCGACCTTCTCAAACAAGATAAATCATCTCCTTTTTAATGTTTAGCTTTATTCAGCACAAGGCTTATCCAATATTAGTTCAATTCATAATCTTCGTATTCAAACAAACATTTAAAACATATATATACTCATATGCATACATTTTTTGAAAATAGACTTTGTTATTCAAAAACAATTTCAATCCAAAAATAGGAGATGGGGCACAATTTATAGTTCTAACTTGCCTCTGACACCACTTTTGGCATTTGAGTAAACATCCCACATAGTAACCTACCGACTAAGCTTTTAAACACCTAGCTTGGCATCTACCGCTTAAGCTTTGAAGCCATCTAGCCCGATGTTTCTATTAAATGAGCTCTGATACCAGCATTGGTATTAAAGTAAACATTTTTCCTAGTGAGCTACAACCTAAGCTCTGATACCACTTTTGTAACACTCGACTCCGCGTTGTAGCCCATACCAACTAGATTCCAGTTTGGAGTACAAAATTATTGAAATGCCCTTGACTCAACATATAGTACCAGTTAGCATGTTAATTACCTCATGTACATTTCACATAAAAATACTTTGAAATCTTTGAATGAAATAAATCCATACCATTACTTGAAAAATCAATTTCAATATTCAGTGGGTACAATGACCTTTGAACTTATTCAATAAAACAACTAGAAACTGAAAAGGAAACTAGGGCTAATATGCTCGACTTAAACAAAATTTTGATCTAGAAAAAAAAAAACCTTCCACACAGCCTTTGATATTTAATTTCTTGAAATGTTAGAAAAAAGAGTGAGTTCAAGAGCCCAGTGGATCATTCTAAATATTCAAATTATTATTTCAACCAAATAAAACATGCATATCAAACACTTTTATTGATTAGGCGATTCAAACAAAAACTTGTTATCAGTTGATGTTAAGACCAAAGGGAATCTGCTTCAGTGTTCCAAATATTGGGAGTGAGGTTACAAACGCTCAAACCCTTCATCCGTGAAGTGGGGCTCCAAATGCCCTAGTTCACCAATCAAGGAAGTGGGGTTCCAAATGCCCAATTATAAATCTTAAAATTCAATAACCGGCAAGCTGGGTCTAGGTTGGAACACTCACGATGACACATAATGGCCGATCATCGTGCTAGTATGTGGTTATAATCTTTATTAGTTAATGAAAATCATGTCAACAACAAATTAAATTAGATATATCTTTTAATAATAAAACATGTGAGCATCATAAATATGGTAGTCATTATTCCATAGGCATGTTACTTGATCAATAATATAACATGGATCATGATATCACTCGTATCCTTGAAAACATGCATCACCATTCATTAATCATGTACATTCAATCATCATGCATATTCAACTCAAGGCATAACATTATATTCAATCTAAAGCATAGTCCTAGACTAACAAGCATACATACAAATATTATTTGAATAAAGATAATAAGTTAAAATTCAAAAATCATATCTACCTTTGATGCTGAGATTCTTCTTAGTCCTTGTGGTATTGTGCTAAGCCTTCTTTAAGCATTCAACCTTGAAGATTAAGAATCAATGCACTCACCATAAAGAATAAATTACAACCCTCTTTTCTACATTCAAGGAGAGAACAAGGAGACTCACTCTTTCTCTTGAACTAGAAGAGAATTAAGAAGAAAATAAAGAAGAGAAGAATGAGATGGAATGGTTTGAGGGGGAAAGAATAGTGATATTTATAGGCGTTGTTAGCCAATTTGCTCACATGCAAGTTATGTAACTTGCCCACATGCATCATATGACTTGATCACATGTTGTAACACCCCGTAACTTTATAATCATGCCATGTTGTGAGTAGATATAAAAAGAAAAATAATAACATGATAACACATATACACTTATGATAAGGGTAATATAAATCAAAACAATCAAAAGGTTAAAATGTGTATAATCATATAAAACTTATAATAAGGTGTATACATTAAGATGATTAGTAAATATGTTTACATATCAAATAGAAAAGTATATATATCAATAAAGATTAAAATAGATATATATACACTTATAAAATTATAATAAGGTTATTGATATGATGAGAGAAAAAAAAGAATTTAAACCGAAATTCAAAGTTTCGGCTGAGTAGAGCGGGAGAGAATGAGGAGTGGTACCATAACATTCTGGTTTGTGAAATTGGGCGATGAGGTGAGAAATCTGGAAAATTCTGGCTGTTTGAAGTTTGGCGGTGATTTTCGACTCTTCTGGACAACTGAAATGTTATAAAACAGAGAAAACGACCATTGAAGAAGAAGCTCTGTGAGGCGTCGTTTGAGGGCACGAGCAAGAAGATTGAAGATTGAAGAGCGAATAGCAGCTGGTCCGTGATTGAGAAGAAGAAGTCTGGACGGTGATTTGAGATTGCTGGGTTGTGTTTGGGCGGACTGAAAGGGAAGACGAAGAAGAAGCTGTTGGGTGCAGCTACGTTGGGTGTTATTGAGAGTGAATTGAATGCTCATCTGGTGCGTTGAGTCCATGAAGAAAAGAGCAATATAGCAGAAAACAGAGGTACGTGGCAGCTATTTTTGGTTCAATTGTCTGGTTCACGATTGTCAAAACAGAAGAACGGACTGCTGTGGGGGCATAAATCTGGCCCATGAGCTGTTGGAAACGGAAATGAAGAACTGTGATTGCTAGAAATTCGTGGATGGGATTTGGCAGGACGGATAGCAAAGTAAGGAGAGAAAATCTGGAAAATCTGTTTTGAAGCCTAAATTAGGGACGTTGAGTGATTGAAGAGGAAGAACCAAAATCTGATTTTGGTTTATGCTGCATCATGCAACAGAGGGAAGAAGGAATATGAGCTACTTTTGAGTTCTCCTCCTCTAGTTCGTGATTAAATTGGAAATTTCAGGGCATTTGGGTTCGGCTGTTGCGATGAAGAACAGGGGAATGGTAGTGATGAAGGAGTTCAGTTGAGTGTAGCAGGACCGAAGGGTAAAAGCAGCTGGTCTTCCATCGAGCAGGGCACGGTTACACCGCAGAGAAGAAAAACAGGAGAGTTAAAAATCTGATTTTGGAATTTCATTCCTCTGGTTTGCATTGAACTGAACACGTTTGAGTGAGGCACAATTTAGATTAATCTGGGGATTGACGATCTTATTGAGAATCACGGTGGAGCTGGAACAAAATTAAGGGAAAGAAGCTCTGGTTCGAATTGCAGCGTGGTTCCGGTTGGAGTTTGAAGTTGGAATTTTTGTGATTGGGATATTGATCAGTGTAATAAAGAAGAAGAGTAACCAGATTTTTGGTTTTGAGGGACGTGAAAATAGGGAAGAGAGGACTCAAAGTCTGGTCGTGAATTCCTTCTCCGGCCCGTGGCAGATCGAAACAGAGAGGTAAGGAAATTATTCAAATTGTTGATCAATGTTGTTACAGTACGTTAAATTAATAATTGAAGGATTAGTATAGCCTATCAATTTAGTATGGATTAGAATCCAGTATAGTATAATGAATTGATATGAGTAAATTAGAAAAAAAAATAAACATATGACGAACCTACTTAGTGTATAACGAAGAAATGTTCAAATTTGAGGAACAAAGTGTAATGGCTGTCTACTTAATTATTTAAGTAGTTAATTATTTAATTTTAGAAAATTAAGTGAATGATAATTATTGAATTAACACTATAAAATGATCTTGGCAAAACTCTACTAATAGGAAAAGATTAAAAATCTCAACTACGTACAAGACTAAAGACTTGACAAATGAAAGTCTTATTTTGTTTGTAATCATTTTGTGAAATATTTAATTATGACATAAAAGAAAGAAATTGAAGAAAACTTAAATTAAGAACTTAGAAATTTTTATTGTTCCTTGAATTTCAGATTTTATAATCGAGAGTATCGGGTATTTCGACAGAAAGCAAGGTTGCCCTGAAGAACGACAAAATCCGGTAGGCGTGACTTTCTTGCTCATATGTATTATATGTATTTAAGATCTAAAGCATTTGTTTGAATAGTTCTAGGTTATTAGAATTTTACTAGGAAATTGATTGAAATTGTTTGGCTTATGTGAATGATGTGTGATGTATGATGAATTATTTAATCCATGCAAAATTAGTTCATGACATGATCTTGCATTTGGATTTACTCAAATATGGTATGTATGATTAGGAACATATGCATCTAGATTTTATAGCTTGAATTATCTTTCTAATGTATTGCGTGATGCTTGCTGTGATTGAGATTGTTTGTAAAACAAAAACATAAGACGATGGTTTATTAAGAATCCATGTACCGGTACGATTGTCGAGCTGCAAGGCGGATCGTAGATATGCCCACCCGGAGCTGCTTGTGACAGCTCGATGTGTTAGGGAGACGGTACGATTCATGATAAGTGCTCTCTCTTTGGCTGTGATACTGAGATATGACTGATTTTAGATGGTACCACCTGAGGCCTCTACGATTACGATTACGATTGGATTGGATCATAGGGAACACCGAGAGGCGTTTCAACCCTATTCCGATTTTGATTTCGATCAAAACTAAATAAATGTTTGAAATGCCTAATGTTTGAAAGTGTTTGTAATGTTTTGGATTGGGTCTATATAATGCATGTGATGTGTAGGATCGATCTCCTGGGCTTTCGAGCTCACCCAGAAGACTCGCGCTTTGATTGGACACTTCAGGGGGAGGTTGTTCGGGATAGAAGACTTGGAGGTCATGTTTCATGTATTTTACTAGATTATTTTAATGTATTTTCGTTGGTTTTAATTTTAGTTTGCCTTATCGTTAAATGACTTTTCTTAGTTAACAATTTTGGTTTCAATGACAGTTTTTAAAGTGATTCCGCTGCATCATTTATGATTTGTACTGAGAACTCCGATGAATATTTTGAGAAATCATTTTGATCTTTTGTTTTGTATAAAACACCGATATAGACATTGACTTGAAAGCTAGTGGTTATGAACTAAATTTTGAGGAAAAAGATTTCGACAGAACAAGATTTCAAGTAGCATTTTGATTTTCATCGGGCGGTGATCCACACGTGAGATATCACGTAAATGGAGGTCTAGTTGAAAATTGGAGTGTTACACATGTGACTTGCTCATATGTGACTTGCTCGCATGTGACTTGCTTACATGCATGCTCGCATGTGACTTGCTTACATGCAAGTTGTATAACTTACTCACATGCATCTTGCTCACACCACATGGCTTGTCACTTTTTATATCATTATTTCAATACCTTGCACACATGGCTTGTCACACCACATGCTTTGTCACACCACTCCATGCCTTTGATGTTTTTATTTCATTATTTTTTATGCCTTGTCACAACACTTTTTATGCATCCACTTATACATATTTTGTATTATTTTCTCTCTAATTTCTCATTTTATTTTGGGCCTTGTGCACCCAAAATTTAGTTTCTTTCATTGAATAATGAAATTTGAATAATATTTTTACTTAATTATTTATTTTAGTTTACTTTTAACCAATATATGTGTATATATATAATGTCTATATGTATATGTACATTATTTTCATGTATATGTCCTTAACACTTTTTTTTTTTCAAATAACCTTCTAGCCACTAAATTAGATTTATTTATTTATTATTTTTATATGCAATACACTCTATATACACACATACTTGATTTTATTTGATTTTTATTAAATAATTTATAATTTTTTCTAATAAAATTTATAAGTCCTCTAATAATATTCTATTTTGTGTTAATTATTCACAAGTTAATTTTATTTGTGGATATGTGTTAGTATTTAGGTGAAATGACTAGTTTTACCCCTAGTTGGTGACATTACCATTTTATCCCTGAAGGTCAAATTTCACATTTTGGGTGAAACTTCTCTTGGATTTTTTTAGCCCTAAGAATTGAAATTTACACTTTTCAAATATTTTATTTTATGTTTATTTATTTTAACTATTATTCAAAAAATTTAATAAATTTTTGGGGTCTTACACGTGGTGGTCAGAGTGAATTTCCTAGAAATCTGGAGAAGATGAATGCACTACTTTGGTAACATTGATCACTATCACGATAACTAGTAGAAAAATTGATTTTTGGTATGTTTCTCTCATCCCTTGTGCTCCTACAATTTTGGTATCCTACTACTTTGATTTGTAGACTATGAAACATGTATTTGGGACTGAGACAAGATTATTAGACCTTCTTTGATTCATGGAATCCTTCAATTGTTCCATAAGAACGCTCAACAGTGTGTTCTTGCTACTGTGATGTAGAACTCTGGTTTTTCTCCTTCCTACTACTCTAGTTGCTATGTCGAACAACTAAGGGAATGAAAGAATGCTAAGAAAGAGGATTGGGAGAGCAAGAAGAGCGGGAATTCACACTTGCTTGAGTGATGAGAATGAGGTGCTCAAGCTGGGTTTATATAGAGTTCTTATGGACAAGTTTTGGAAAGCTTTTGTGTTGTTTCCTTGTTTGAAACCTTTTTACAACTCTTCCTTTTTCTATTTTACTGGTTTCATGCGCACAAGTTGCCCATGCATTTTGGAAACTTTCTACATCGTTTTTGCGTAGGTCTTAACGTACAATCATGGTAACGAATATGCATTATCTTGGTAACTAGAATGTAGTATTTCTCATTTGATTTTCTAGGCAAATGATACACTACCGTAGGAGTGAATCTATTACCGCAGTAATCAGAGGGTTAATCATGTGTAATATCTTGTGCTCTTTCGGTTTGCCTACCCCTTCATACATTTGATTGTACATGTTTTATATCACAAATTTCATGTTTTTTTCTCAAGATCTATTTCATTTGAATTATTTTATTTTATTTCATTAAATTATTCAACAAAATTTTAGGGTATTGCAACCTATCCTCGTTAAAATAAATTTCATCCTCAAAATTTGTGTTTACTTGTTCTGATGTTGTCCGATCATGTCTTTCTGTTGAAGAGGTCTGGGTATTTACTTTTCGTTTCGTTCTCCAGCTCCTAAGTTGCCTCTTCCACTCCATGATGCCTCTAGAGAACCTTGACTAAGGAGATGTCCTTTGTTCTCATATATGTGGCATCATCTTGGATATCGATTTCCATCCAATGGATTATATGGGAGGGGTCAGGTTCATATCTTGTCAGCATCGACACATGAAATTCTAATTTTTAATTTTACTATTTTTAATAATAATTTCCAACAAGTGATTTTCTTTTTGAAACTTCGTGTATCTTATGCCTTAAGCACCATATTTTTCCTATTAAATTTCTTATAATATTATTTACTAATCCCAAGGTGTTATATAATATACCCCTTTTCAATCAATGATTGTTGTTTTAATTCTACTCATGTGTGCACTATATATATAAAGATTTTTTTCTAATGGATGTTTAACTGATAGGACTCATTCAAATTAATGTTTCCACATTCAATAATCATTACAACAAAATTTTATACATGTGAATCAACCTTAACCTTTATTACATGATATAATATGAATTATAAGCTACTCTAAAACTTATAAGATGAGTTTATCTATATGTCTCATGTTAAAGAAAACAAAGAAGTTAGGTTTTTGATTTCCCTAACCCTTATTCATGCATAAATAAGAATAAAAAGACATGATTTGCACATGAATTACCTTATTCAAATCAATAAAAAAAAGTGTAGGGTTAAGAGGTTATACCCAAGTGCTTTAATTCCTTCTTGTTCGGTTCTCCAACGATCAATCTCCTAATACTTGTGTACTTTCTTCTCTTGCCCGTGTAGATGGGAGAATACAAGAGTGATGAGGTCCTTCAATAGTTGTCCCCAACCCATAACGTCAAGAGGAGGAGAGAATGAAGAGAATGAAAACTGATTTGATCTCACCCTTTTCCCTTATTCTTGCCGATTCTCTTGATATAGAAAAAGGGAAATCATTCTTTCCTTATTGTGGGTTTCTTGGGTATGGACATAGACGAAGAATGCCTAGGGAAACCATCCAAAAAGGGAGAGCATCAATGGGATTGTGGGTTGAGGGAAAAATGAAAGAATGAAAGATTTAGGAATTTGAGTATTTAGAAAGTGTCTTTAGTTTTTTTAGCTTTCTAATTTATTTGAAATTTAAATTCAAGCCCTAGCCCATAGGTGGCGCCACATATGAGTGTATCCCACACTCCCATATTGTTTCTTAACTTGCTCTGGGCCCACACATCATACGCATGTCAAAACTCAGTCAATTTAGCTATCGAGCCTACTACTTATATCTTAATGCCTTATCTTGGCACCTAATTTAAATCATTTTATCCATTGATTTATGTGCTCATTTAGGTTGTTATTTATTAAGAAATATTTTAGTGATTTTATGTATTTATTTTCAACATTTTATTGGTGAATTTTATACTATGCCCTTCATGCCTATATGAGCATATACCTTAATTTACATACATTTTATTAGTTTAATTCTTGTTATTTTCTATGACATTTTTTAGATACTTTATTTTGTTCTATTTTATATAAATCATCCACATATCACTTTTATAAGGGTACAGACGTGTAGTATTAGGTGAAATGACTATTTTGTTCTTGGGTGGCAAAATTACTTTTTTAACCCTTGTTGGTCAAAATAAATTTTTGTACTTAAAGCCATTCACTATTTAACACACTGAGGCTCTACACTGAGATGTACATGGAAGTCCCAACCATGCAGGGCCAACCTAGAGGTTGAATGCTCAAATTAATAAACCTCTTTCTCGTTGAAATTACTCCCATAACTTGAATCACATCTCATTTTGCTAGAAAAATGAGTGAAACGACCTACAATCCAGTACCCTAACTTGTAAAACAAAGTGAACTAATTTTAAAATTTCTATAGATACACAATACGAATAAATGATAATGAAAATTGAAGGAGCAACTTAAAGTCCTCAAAATGAGAATACTATCATGGTCGTTGGAAGATAATCAAAGATTGGTCGTCGAATGAGAAAAAGGAATATTTTGACATGTGGGGTGTGATGCAAAATATTGAAGAATGAGGGAGGACCTTTCTTTTCTTTTCTTTTATTTATTTATTTTTTTATTTTTTTTTATATATGGGCATATTTTTGTAACTTTTAGCATAGATATTATTGGAAAGTCAAAAGCTTTAATTATCAGAATGGATATAGTAAAAAGTGGGGTGCAAATAGCCGCACAAAAAAATAAACATAAATTTTCAACCCACTGTGGGTTGTTTCTCCAGGAGGCACGAGAAGTAGACACATGGCCATAGGTAAATGGGGCATATATACTACAAGAAAGATACTAATGTATAGTATAAAAATTATGCCTCCTTGATCATAATCACATTTGAAAAAATATCTGCGTTTGCATAGTTACAAAAATGACATAGAGGGCCAACAAAGATTTTTTTTTTTTTTTACTGAATAAAATTCATTTTTTATTATTATGGAATGTAGGTGGTGTGATGTGTTTATACTTGTGTGATTACTTACAACTTTAATATTACAGAGAAAATAGATCTAGGTTAGAGTTTGACTCTATGTCCTTAAGACAATTCTATTCCGCATAGGTGCTCACTGTTTATGTTAATGGTTGTGACCAATGGGTACAACGATCACATCTCGTGACAGTAACACTCCATCTTGCAGGATTAGCGAACCAACATCTATGTCATAATTTCTCTCAGACACACGAACATAACGATCAATGTAAGTTGAAACTCTAAATGAATATATGTATGAATGATATTATATATTTCTCAAATTACTACTAGTAAGCATAGTTATTGTTATTGAAAAGATGCAACAAAGAGTCATAATCGAGAACAGTCATTTTCTAAAGACATGTCTCTCCATTAAGAAGAAACATTTTCTGAAGTCATATCTTTCAACACAAAAAAACATTATAAAAAAGACACATCCTTTTAAATGGATAGGTGTCATGCACAAACATGTTTTTGATACACCTTTTCACCTTAATTTTCCATTCATCTAAAATGAAGATTTTAATATTAAAAATTTCCACCAGTCCCCCACATGAATGAAAATTGCTCTGTTACTCTATCTCCCACATAAATGGATTTTTAATGTAGACACTTAACACTTGAGAGAGTACTTGAGAAATAAAATTGCATCAAGACAGGTAGCTTATGGCTTTGAGCCTTCCCTCGTGAAATATTATCGGATTCACTAGCTAATCAATGAATATGATGTCTTGAACTATTAGTTGTTTGTGTAAACCAAGACAATAATATTCAAACAATTCCTTTCCTCACATTATTGGTTCTTACGGTTGTGTTCATTTTGGCCCCAAACAACTCATGGATTTATGAGTGCTTTAGAGAATGTAAGCTGGAACATTCTCATAGAATTGGCCCAGTTCACACTGACATAAGTGATTTCTTATTAAGAGTATTCTTGCAGCTTATACCCCACATAAAAATTATGGTATAAGAATCATTAAAAGCAAATGCTTAACCTAACTATTTTGCAGGCAACACTACCATATCATAGGAATGAGATGGAATAAATTTCCTTAGTGTTAAACTAGATTCCATCACTTAGTTGTTCCTTTTGAACCTAGTTCAAGGGTTCTCCAATCTCTTACGTTGAGTATCCACAATGAAAGTCTATTTAAGAGGCTTTAATCTCATTCCCCTAGATAAACAATCTACCTGATCTGTGAGCAAACCTTTTATTAGTGGATCCATAAGATTGTCCATAATATTATCTCCAGAGATTATTTCATCATCAAGTAACTGTTCAATGGTATTAGCCTTTGACATATATGTCTTGATTTACCATTACTGTGACGACTCATGATTTGATATACAAAAATTATTGGGTCTAATGTATGAATTTTCTAAATTTTTAGTGAAAATATATGAATTTTTCTCAATTTTTTCAAATTTTAAATTATGTATTAGAGAAAATTAGAATAATGGGAAAAAAATATAATTTTGAGGAGAAATATATGAAATCATAAGAAAAATATAATTTCTTGAGGGAAATGATTTTTGGGATTAAATGTTGAATTTTCAGAATAATTATGAAATTTTTAGAGTGATTAATGGAATTTTTGGATGAAAAAGGTAATTTTTGGGTGATTATTGAATTTTTGAAAAAAAATGATAAATAATAAAAATTGGAGTATATTTGAAGTTTTTGATGAGAAATGATGAAACTGATTTTTGATAATTTTAGAAAAAAAAGGCGAAATTTCGATATATATATATATATATATATATATACAAAAAAAAAGCAACAAAAAAAACAAAAAAATTAAAGGATGAAATTGGGCCACCTGGGCAGCCTAGGGGCATGGGCCTGGGCTGTCCAGGCCCATGTGGGCCGGGCTGGGCGCACAGCCCAGCCCGCCACCCCGTTTCCTCTCTTCCCTCTCCTTCTTCCTTCCCTTCCTCATTTTTAGCGAAAAAACAGCAAAAATGGTGCAAAAAAAACCAGTTTTCTCATGTTTTTGTCCATTGTTTTGATCATCAATGTATTCCCCCAACAGCTCCCCATGTTCCCTAGAACATTGAGCCATGAGTCAAAGCATTATCAACTGGATAGATTGCACAAATCCCGTCCAAACCAGTTACAAGAAATCCTCGATCTGGTTTTTCTGCATTTTTGGCTTGCAAACCCACTACCTTCAAACCTCAATATCTCTCTCATCCAAAGTCCATGTTGGACGTTCTTATAGTCGTTGGAAAGCTCAGACTGCCCTCTTCAAGGAAGTCTAAGCCATTGATCACGAACACAGACCATTTGGAGCAGAAACGGCCATAAAACTTGTTGTTTGCGACTGCAAAAACCCAGAAATGTGTGTTGTCTGAGTTTTGCAAGGCTGATTTCTCGGTCATCCGAAGTCCAATATTAAGGTACTATAGCTCGTTTTGAAGCTTATAATGTCTAATTCAACTTTCATTTTATGAGAAACACCAACTGACCCCTTGAAATATGTCGAAAATGGAGTCGAAGAGGGGCTGTTTGCTATTGTAGAACCCAGAAAATTAAACAAACTATGTTTTGGCTGAGTTTCCAAGGTAGTTTTGTGGCTCATCCGAACTCCGATCTTGACGTATTACAGCTCATTTTAAAGCTTGTTATGTATACTTCATTTTCTATTTTATGAAGAATAACAAATGAGCACTCGGAGCATGTCAAAAACGATGACGAACTGAGCTACCGGATATGCATGATTTGTTACTTAGAAAATTTTTGGAAAATCTGTCATGATACCATGATTTTGTGCTTGCTGTTATGAACTTTTAAAAATACTTAGACATGTTCGATCTGTCTGAAATTTGGAGGATACGTTCATGGAACAACTAGGAAAGTTGTGTAAAAATTTGGTCTAAAATCGATAAGCCTAGTGGGGTTAAATAAGTGGCCTTTTGACTGTCTGTCATATGCAATCCAGGAAACCAAAATTTCCTGATATCACCCTTGGAAAACATACTAAACTGGGTCCAAAATTCATGAAATAAAATTCTGGAGATACCTTTTTAAGTGTGGATCGGAACTGAAAAATATTGCACAAATCCAATATATGGATTGACAGCAGAAAAAATTGTGATTCCTGCTGCGCAGTTAGAACAAATAGGTCCAGATTTGAGCATCTCTATGATTCCACTCAAAAACCAAAGTAAATGAGATCAGAAAAATTGAAACCAAAATTCTTGGGAACATTTGAATGATATAGATCAAATCTGAAAATTTTCACACAAATCCAATAGTCGGATTGATCACAGAAAATTCAGAAACTTCATTCTATAGATAGGAAGAAAAATCCAGAATTTGGGGCTCCTGTTATTTCAGTTGGAAAACGTATCAAATAAATCCAAAAATAGAAACATAAAATTCTGGTGAATATTTGAAGGGTCTGAATCAAATATAAAAAGTTTCACGTAAATCCAACAGTTGGATTGATCGTAAAAAAATTGACAAATTTGCTGCGCAAATTAAACTTAAAGGCTTAGAATTGACTAAGTGTTGAAAATTGGGAATTTTGACTCAATTGACTTGATTTTGACCAAATTGACCCAAATTGACCAATGTTGACCAATTGTGACTAGGTTGACCGAGTTTGACCAAGTTCAACTGGTTGACCAGGTTTGACCGATTTGAATTTGAATTGATTAAGACTGATTAGGACTAGTAGGACCAGAATTAAGTAATGTTTCAAGAGGAACTGGAAATGGGTCTAACATAATGCAGATTTGAGTGTAGATCGGGGGACTGGGCCAAGTGTAGAGGGGACATTAATGCGCGGGACCCGAGGTGAGTAGTTTAATTCGGTTGTTATCTTAACTATATTCATTGCATGGAAAATGATAAAAATTGTAATCGATTGAATGGTTTCTCGTGTTGAGCTACAGTGATTGATTTGAAATATATGTAGTTGTACACTGATAGTGAGACCATAGGTTCGAGGTTCGAGTGGAGGGTTAGGGTACACAATGTGATTGGATTAGTCTCGAGGTTCGAGCGTCGAGGTTAGGGCATATAATCAATGCGCTTAGCCTCAGACTCGCTTGGGCACGACACTTGAAGACACGAGAGCAGGGTTAGGGTGTTCGATGAATGCGCCAAACCTTTGACCCACTTGAGTTGCCAGTGCGCCTGACTCTTGACCCGTTCGAGCGATGACCATAGGGTTGTACTTGATGATTTGAACCCTAGTGTTGATATGATTTTGAACTGCATGTATTTAAACTATTTTTCTTCAACTGTTGCACTTTTTATAACTGCTTTTATAACTACCATGATTCTTAATAAATTGTTCCACCATTACTATTCATGCATACATGCACTATTTTTTGATGCCGGTTAGGTAATATACTAATTTTACTATTCACTGAGCCACATTGACTTTTAAGCTCACTACTCTCCTAACATTTCAGGTTTGTCAGCAGCTAATAGAGGGAAAGGCGTGGTGATAGCCTAGTCCCTGAGTGGTCCTCTATTTCTTTTTGTTTTATCTGAGGTTGGTCACATTTTGTATGTCTGTAATGGTTTAATGGTTAAACTGTACTTTTGGGACATGATAATGTGTATTATTTTGTTGCTTCCGCTCCTTACAGTATGAATGTTTAAATTACTCTGATGTCGTTTGTCGTAAAAATTGGAATGTAAGGGCTTAACAGCGATTGGATAAGCTTGACTCAATGAGTGAGTTCGTTGAGTCACTGTGTCGGTCGGGCCATCCTTCGGGCTAGGGAAGGGGTCCCGACAGACTTGGTATCAGAGCCCAAGGTTTTTTAAAATTTAAGAAACACCAATAAATCGAGGGCCTAGGCGACATCAGAGTAATCGCGAAAGTAAATGAAACCCCTAACCTAAAAGAAAAAAGGGGAAAACTACCAGTAATAGAAGTATTTCTGAACATAATGTTTATTACCAAATGTTTAGGTTCAGCCTATTGTGAATAGAGGAATAACTAGTGAACCCGGTTTGAAATGCAGATAACAGATGCCGCCCAGACGGGGTAGACCTTGGCGAGGTGGACCACCGCTCGGGCCTAAGGAGCCGACGCCGCCACTACCTTCAGTTCTGCCTGAGCAGGAGGACCCCATACAAAGGCTTGAAGCTGTGATTAGGGCTTCTAATAAGGCTATGCAGGCCCAGACGGCCTTATTGAGGGAGAGACTCGATAGGCTGGAGGCAGAGAGGCATAGAGATGAGCCATCCTCATCAGCAGGACCCTCTGTACTGATTGCACCAATGGCGACGGTCGCCCCTGTTGTCGTGTCTCCATCGCCTACTTTGCCTACACCACCCGTTCCAGAGCCACTAGTTCAGGCAATAGTAGCGCTGGTTGCTCCTATCCAAGACAGACAGGGAGATGAGAGAGCCCATGCCAGGCTCCTCAAGAATTTCATAGACTTATGCCCTGCGACATTCACAGGAGGTATCAGTCTGGAGGTGGCAGAGCATTGGTTACTGAATATGGAAAAGAATGCTGAGACCTTGCGGCTATCAGAGGCGGACCGAATTCTGTTCTCAGCGCACATGATGGAGGGTGAGGCCGCCAGATGGTGGCAGACTATGAGGAGCATAGAAGGTAATATCATTTCTTGGGCCAGATTCAGAGAGTTGTTCCTTCAGGCTTACGTTCCAGAGGCAGAGTGGGAACATAAGAAGATGGAGTTTTTGAGCTTGCACTAGGGGACCATGACAGTGAGAAAGTACACCCACCGGTTCCTGCAGTTGGAGACATATGCCCCATGTTTGATTGTTGAGCCGAGTGAGAGGGCTGGATTTTATAGACGAGGGCTGAGCGTTGCTATTAGACAGGCGACTTCCACGTCCAGGGCTCAGACCTTAGAGGAGATCTAGAAGGAGGCCCTTCGATATGAGATGGTCGGGTTAGAAGGGCGCCCTGTGATTTCTATTGTGCCGAGTAGTGCTCCTAAGTCTTAGCCTCAGGAGTAGGTACGGTTACAGACTCAGCCGTCATCTAGAGGTGGGTCAGGAGGATATAGAGGCCGGGGTCGTTATCAGAGGAGCAAAAAGAGGAAGTTTTTAGAGGGACAGTCAAGCTCTACTCCCGGTTAGGCTACCACGACAGTAGTTGCACTCGCGGGCACTCCTATTCAATCGCAGCCACCGGCAGAGCATCAGAGTACATTCTATTGGGGCCGAAGTAGAGGCCGTGGTTGAGGCCGTGAACAGAGTAAGGGCTACTAGGGTGGACAGAGCCAGGGTTACTAGGGGGGACAGAGTCCACCCCTTACATGTTTTCAGTGTGGACAGGTTGGATATAAGAAGGCTGAGTGTCCAACTCTTACGACAAGTCCCAATTCTTTCACGCATGCCTTCAGAGACAGAGCACAGGCTGTCACATAGCCTGACCCTGACTTGACAAGGACCTTGGTGAAAGGTACCATTTCGCTTTATGATTCATCTATATATGTACTGATTGATGCTGGTTCTACCCTATCTTTTATTTCTGGATGTGCTGTGGATAGATTAGGGCTTAGACCAGTTAGGTCTCCCACTTATTTGATATTGAGTACCGCTGTTGGGAAGCGCATCTACCCCAACATGATCTGTGTGGGTTGCGTACTTAGATTGGGAGACTTTGAGACTATTGTGGACCTCTGAGTCTTAGAGTTCCTCGAGTTTGATGCCATACTCGTTATGGATTGGCTAGCTACGTACCACACACATGTTGATTGTTTTGCCAAGAGGGTAGCGTTCCAGATCCCAGGGCAACCCATTGTCACATTCCAGGGTCGAGCTTTAGATAGACAGAACACTCAGGGCACGTTGGTGACACGACAGGATATGGGTATTCTGGCTGGTTTGACCACTATAGATGAGGGACCTTGACGATCGGGTATTGATGAGATCCCAATTGCAAGGGATTTTCCTGATGTATTCCCTGAGGATCTGTCCAACTTGCCCCCTAAGCGGGAGATCGACTTTATTATCAAGGTTATTCCAGGGACACGACCAGTTTCGATTGCTCCTTACCGCATGGCGCCTAAGGAATTGCAAGAGTTGAAGGTCCAGTTAGAGGAGTTGTTAGGTAAGGGTTTCATTACCCCTAGTGTGTCACCTTGAGGTGCTCCGGTACTATTCGTGAAGAAGAAGGACTGGAGCCTCTGCTTATGTATCGACTACTGGCAGTTGAACAAGGTGACAATCAAGAATAAATACCCTCTTCCGCGCATCGATGACTTGTTTGATCAGCTTAGGGGTGCCAAGGTGTTTTCAAAGATTGATTTGAGATCAGGGCACCACCAGTTGAAGGTTAGGGATAAGGATGTATAGAAGACGACGTTCTGCACTCGATATGGGCACTACGAGTTCTTAGTCATGCCGTTCGGCGTGACGAATGCCCCCGCTATGTTTATGGACCTCATGCAGAGAGTGTTTCGACCATACCTTGATACCTTTGTGATTATCTTCATTGATGATATTTTGATTTATTCGAGGTCTCGAGAGGAGCATGTCGAGCACTTGAGGATCGCATTACAGACCTTGAGGGAGCATAAGTTGTATGCCAACGGAGGTCTGATTTTTGGGTCACATTGTTAGAGCTGAGGGTATTTCTATTGATCCAGCTAAGGTTGAGGCGATTATCAGCTGGCCGAGACCTACCACGGTGACTGAGATCCGCAGCTTCTTGGGTTTAACAGGCTATTACCGCCGTTTCGTCAAGAACTTTTCGAAGATTTTCGCTCTGATAACAAAGCTAACCAAGAAGAATACTCCATTTATATGGGATGATGGGTGTGAGAATGTCTTTCTTGAGCTTAAGCAGAGACTGACCTCTGCTCCAGTGCTAGTGTTGCTAGAACCTGGCCGAGAGCTGATTATATACACTGATACATCACAGATAGGCCTTGGCTGTGTGTAGATGCAGGATGATAGGGTTGTCGCTTTCGCTTCACGGCAGTTGAAAGTTCATGAGAGAAACTACCTCGTACATGACTTAGAGCTGGCAGCAGTAGTGTTCGCACTGAAGATATGATGACATTACCTTTACGGAGAGTGTTTCACGCTCTATTCAGATCACAAGAGCCTCAGGTATCTATTCTCACAGAAGGATTTGAACATGAGACAGAGGCGATGGATGGAGCTATTGAAGGACTGACTTTACTATCGAGTACCACCCGGGGAAGGCTAATGTAGTAGCTGATGCTTTGAGTCGAAAACGGGTCGAGACTGCCTACATGGCTAGACACATGTCACATGAGTGGAGGATGATTGACTTTGCCACAATTATGAGTATCCGCGAGTCATCCTCTGAGGCCAAGTCAGTGCACAGATTACAGCCCAGCCAGTTCAGGTTCAGGAGATCATGGAGGGATAGCCTCGTGATGCGGCCTATGATATATTCAGAGGTTGGGTTGAGGACACTTCTCGTGGAGAGTGGTCATGTGATTCATAGGGTACACTGAGATTTAGGGGACGACTATGGGTACCAGATGATGCTGGCCTGAGACGTAGTGTGCTCGAGGAGCTACACCGTTCGAGATACGCCGTTCATCCGGGTGCCAATAAGATGTACCAAGATGCTAAACGCACATATTGGTGGCCAGGGATGAAGCGGGACATAGCAGTCTTCATCCAGCAATGTGATATGTGCCAGCAGGTTAAGGCTGAGCACCAAAGACCTGGTGGATCCTTACAGCCCTTATTTATATCGGAGTGGAAGTGAGAACACATAACCATGGACTTTGTCATAGGACTACCTGGTACACAGAGGAGGCATGACGTTGTTTGGGTAGTAGTGGATCGCTTGACGAAGTCAGCCCATTTTCTTGCTATGAGTACTAAGGATTCAGTGGAGCGGTTGAGCCGTCTTTACATTAAAGAGATTATAAGGCTTCATGGGGTCCCCTTATCTATTGTGTCTGATAGGGACACTAGGTTCACGTCCCAATTTCAGCAGACATTGCAGACTCAATTGGGGACAAAGGTGAACCTTAGCACAGCGTTCCATCCACAGATTGATGGTTAGTCTGAGCTAGTGATCCAGATTTTGGAGGATATATTACGCTCCTGCATTATAGATTTTGGTGGTAGCTGGGAGGATCATTTGTCCTTGTGCGAGTTTGCTTATAATAACAGTTACTAGGCGAGCATCAAGATGACACCTTTTGAGGAATTGTATGGTAGGCTATGTAGATCCCCTGCTTATTGGGTCGAGACGGGTGATAGAGTTGTCTTGGGCCCTGCCTTCATACAAGAGTAGAATGAGAAGATAAAGAGGATTAGATCGAATCTGAAGGCTACTTAGGACCGGCAGAAGAGTTATGCTGATAACCGAAGGAGGGTCCTTGAGTTTGAGCTTGGCGACCATGTCCTCCTCCACATTTCGCCTCGAAAGGGGCAAACAGGATTCGAGATTTCAGGGAAGCTTGCACCGAGATATATTGGGCCTTTTGAGATCCTTGAGAGGATAGGCCCCATTGCTTATTGGCTAGCTTTGCCGCCACAGCTATCAGGTGTGCAAAATGTATTTCATGTTTCTATGTTGAGAAAATATCACCCCGATCCCTTGCATATTATTGATTAGATGCATGTACAGTTGCGAGAGGACTATACATTTGATGAGATGTCTATGGCCATCATAGATCGAGCTGTGAAGAAGTTGCGCAACAAGGAGATACTAATGGTATGGGTGCGCTGACAGTTCTTTGGTGCAGAGCAGGACACATGGGAGAGTGAAGATTTCATGATCCGCCATTACCCTGACTTGATGAGTGTTGCTCATTGACTTGTATTATCTATATCACTGTAAATTTTGAGGACAAAATTTCTTATAAGGAGGGGAGATTGTGACGACTCATGATTTGATATACAAAAATTATCGGGTCTAATGTATGAATTTTCTAGAATTTTAGTGGAAATATATGAATTTTTCTCAATTTTTCAAAATTTTGAATTATGTATTAGAGAAAATTATAATAATAGGAAAAAAAAAATATAATTTTGAAGAGAAAATACATGAAATCATAAGAAAAATGTAATTTCTTGAGGGAAATGATTTTTGGGATTAAATGTTGAATTTTTGGAATAATTATGAAATTTTTAGGATGATTAATGAAATTTTCGGATGAGAAAGGTAATTTTTGGGTGATTATTGAATTTTTGAAAAAAAATGATAAATAATGAAAATTGGACTATATTTGAAGTTTTTGATGAGAAATGATGAAACTGATTTTGGATAATTTTAGAAAAAAAATGCGAAATTTCGATATATATATATATATATATGTCTATATACAAAAAAAAACAAGCAACAAAAAAAACAAAAAATTAAATGATGAAATTGGGCCACCTGGGCAGCCCAGGGGCATGGGCCTGGACTGCCCAGACCCATGTGGGCCGGGCTGGGTGCACAGCCCAGCCCGCCACCCCTTTTCCTCTCTTCCCTCTCCTTCTTCCTTCCCTTCCTCATTTTCAGCAGAAAAACAGCAGAAATGGTACGAAAAAAACTAGTTTTCTCATGGTTTTGCCCATTGTTTTGATCATCAATGCACTCTCCCAACAGCTGCGCATGTTCCCTGGAACATTGAGCCATGAGCCAAGGCATTAGCAGCTCGATAGATTGCAAAAATCCCGTCCAAACCAGCTACAAGAAATCCTTGATCTGGTTTTTTTTGCATTTTTGGCTTACAAACCCACTACCTTCAAACCTTAATATCTCTCTCATCCAAAGTTCGTTTTGGACGTTCTTATAGTCGTTGGAAAGCTCAGACTACCCTCTTCAAGGAAGTCTAAGCCATTGATCACGAACACAGACTATTTGGAGCAGAAATGGCCATAAATCTTACTATTTGCGACTGCAAAAACCCAGAAATGTGTGTTGTCTGAGTTTTGCAAGGCTGATTTCTAGGTCATCTGAAGTCCAATGTTAAGGTACTATAGCTCGTTTTGAAGCTTATAATGTCTAATTCAACTTTCCTTTTATGAGAAACACCAACGGACCCCTTGAAATATGTCAAAAATGGCATCGAAGAGGGGTTGTTCGCGATTGCAGAACCTAGAAAATTAGACAAACTATGTTTTGGCCGAGTTTGCGAGGCAGTTTTGTGGCTCATCCGAACTCCGATCTTGACGTATTATAGCTCATTTTGAAGTTTGTTATGTTTACTTCATTTTCTATTTAATGAAGAATAACAAATGAGCATTCGGAGCATGTCAAAAATGCTGACAAACTAAGCTACTGGATATGCATGATTTGTTACTTAGAAAATTTTTGGAAAATCTGTCATGATACCATGATTTTGTGCTTAATGTTATAAACTTTTAAAAATACTTAGACATGTCTGATTTGTCTGAAATTGGAGGATATGTTCATGAAACAACTAGGAATGTTGTGTAAAAATTTGGTCTCAAATAGATAAGCCTAGTGGGGTTAAATAAGTAGTCTTTTGACTGTCTGTCATATGCAATCCAGGAAACCAAAATTCCCTGATATCACCCTTGGAAAACATACTAAACTAGGTCCAAAATTCATGAAATAAAATTTTGGAGATACCTTAGGAAGTGTCAATCAGAACTGGAAAATATTGCGCAAATCCGATATACGAATTGACAGCAGAAAAAATATTGAGTCTTGCTACGTAGTTAGAACAAATAGGACCTGATTTGAGCATCTCTATGATTCCACTCAAAAACCATAGTAAATGAGATCACAAAAATTGAAACCAAAATTCTTGGGAACATTTGAATGATATAGATCAAATCTGGAAATTTTTACACAAATCCAATGGTCGGATTGATTACAGGAAATTCAGAAACTTCACTCTATAGATAGGAAGAAAAATCCAGAATTTGGGGCTCCTGATATTTCAGTTGGAAAACGTATCAAATAAATCCAAAAATAGAAACATAAAATTTTGGTGAATATTTGAAGGGTTTGAATCAAATCTGAAAAGTTTCGCGTAAATCCAACAGTTGGATTGATCGCAAACAAATTGACAAATTTGCTGCGCAAATTAAACTAAAAGTCTTAGAATTGACTAAGTGTTGAAAATTGAGAATTTTGACCCAATTGACTTGATTTTGACCAAATTGACCCAAATTGACCAATGTTAACCAGTTGTGACTAGGTTAACCAAGTTTGACCGAGTTCGACCGGTTAACCAGGTTTTACCGATTTGAATTTGAATTAATTAAGACCGATTAGGACTAGTAGGGCCAGAATTAAGTAATGTTTCACGAGAAACTGAAATTGGGTCTAACATGACGCAGATTTGAGCGTAGATCGGGGGACTGGGCCGAATGTCGAGGGGACATAGGTGTGCGGGACCCGAGGTGAGTAGTTTAATTCGATTGTTATCTTAGCTGTATTCCCTACATAAAAAATGATTGAAATTGTCATCAATTGAATGGTTTCTCGTGTTGAGCTACAGTGATTGATTTGAAATATATGTAGTTGTACACTGATAGTGAGATCATAGGCTCGAGGTCCGAGTGCAAGGTTAGGGTACACGATGTGATTAGATTAGGCTCGAGGTCTGAGCGTCGGGGTTAGGGCATATGATCAGTGCGCCTAGCCTCAGACCCGCTCGGGCACGACACTTGAGGACCGAGCGCAGGGTTAGGGTGTTCGATGAATGCACCTAACCCTTGACCCGCTTGAGTGAACGGTACGCCTGACTCTTGACTTGCTCGAGCGATGACCATAGGGTTGTACTTGATGATTTGAACCCTAGTCTTGATATGATTTTGAACTCCATGTATTTAAACTATTTTTCTTCAACTATTGCACTATTTATAACTGCTTTTATAACATACCATGATTCTTGAGAAATTGTTTCGTCGTTACTATTCATGCATACATGCACTATTTTTCAATGCCGGTTAGGTAATATACTAATTTTACTATTCACTGTGCCACGTTGACTTTTAAGCTCACTACTCTCCTAACATTTCAGGTTCCTCAGCAGCTGATAAAGGGAAAGGCGTGGTGATAGCCTAGTCCCAGAGTGGTCCTCTGTTTCTTTTTGTTTTATCTAAGGTCAGTCACATTTTATATGTCTGTAATGGTTTAATGGTCAAAATGTACTTTTGGGACATGATAATGTGTATTATTTTGTTGCTTCTGCACCTGACAGTATGAATGTTTAAATTACTTTGATGTCGTTTGTCATAGAAATTGGAATGTAAGGCTTAACAGCGATTGGGCGAACTCGACTCAATGAGTGAGTTCGTTGAGTCACTATGCCGGTCGGGCCGTCCTTTGGCCTAGGGAAGGGGTCCCGACAATTACCTTGTGCTCTTACCATATCAAATATCTTATTACAAGGAATGTATATTCTAGTGAGAAGTCTTGACCAACATCCACTGAAAGTTGTGAAGTTGTTATGCTTCTCTAACTTTGAACTTAGATTTTATGGTCAACACCATATCTTTGCCACCAGTTTTGAGCACTTAAGGTATACTTAAGGCATACTTAAGGTATAATTTAATATCATTGTCTCTAACTTAAGGTATACTTTAGATTTCAAAATACCTCAAATAATGTTTTCATTTGATATTTCTCATATCAATAGATCTTGAGCCTTGTGAAAATCCATTTACACTTTATAAGAGAATAAAAGATTTTAGGCTTCATTTTCACCTTTTTAAGGTTTGGGTATTGTTTATATTTGCAAAATACCCCACATTTTAGAATTTTATCAAAAGGTTTGATTACCTTTTCATATGTTCTTGAGAATATTAATTAAATGTCTCAAGCTTTTATGCAACCATATATAAATCATAATAATACTCATTGTAAACCCAATATCACATGTTTGGGTTTCAAGAGAAACCTCATTGCATTTTAATCACAAGAATTTTAATATTCTTTTAGCCATGAGATCAAATAGTGTCTTTATCACTATTTTGCTTTATTACTCTATATGGTTATTCAATACAAAAGCATAAATATGCTTACTCAGTCATTCCAATGCTCAAACAAGGCACTTATTCTACCATGTACAACATAGCTATCATCAATGACGTCAAAATATTGTCCTGTAATGGTGATCCAAATAACAACTTAATAGGTAGCTCAACAGATACCAACTTTCTGAACACTGTAAAATCAATATAAACAATCACTTTAATTGACATAAACAGTCAATTTAATTTTTATTTTTTAATCATGAATTCATCAACATGCCTTAGAAATGATTAATTCATCACATACAATAATTTTCAAATTATGTCCAACTAATAACATTATAATTCAAATTGAGACTTAATGATGGTACTCATATGAACCATAAACATCAATAATCATCGTCATGTGAATAAATAAACAGTATAATTATGTTACTTGCAATGGAAACGTGCCCACCAACTCTAATGAAACTATTTCATGAACATAAATTTACCCAAAGTAAATAATATTTCTAAAAATAGAAATATCTTATTTCATCAAAACTAAGCAAGACATATAAACACGGTTGAACAGCAATATCGTGTGCCATATAGCAAGCATGCAAGTAGATTGATGTTTGGTCTATGATTGCTAATCTACTGCTTTGATGGCATGAAATAAATACCAATTCTCAAAAAATCATACAACAAAAGTTTAGAGCCTAATGTTTCATGATTCTTTATTAAGGGTCATAAACCTTTCTGTATAAAGTTATTATTTTTAGGTGGCGCCACCATTGCAATTGCTGCAATCCCCTTCCATTTCTTAGTCGCAAACTGTTGCGAATATAAACATCGTATAAAAATGTCGGTTCAATGCACTATCATCAACACGCAACTACACCCCCATAAATAATATTGGCCGACTACACACTCTTTGTTGTTCGGACGAACTACAAACCGGAGTCACGCAATTTACTGGCATTCTTTGTCAAGATGCCCAAAAAGCACTCTTCTCCAACAGGTGTGTATAGTGTTTGCCAACAGGTTCATCCAAGGATTGATTTTGCTGAAAATGCAACCATTGCCGCGAGTTCTTCTTAACCATGGTGCCTAACAAAAATAGGTGTCGATTGACAGGTAACTGCCACCTTTTCGATGGTTTGAGCAAACATTCTCAACCTTTGTTTCCACGCTCACTGCACCATTGCGGAGTAATAAGAAAAAGATTCAAACTGTTTTGAACCATAATATGCCAACAATGCATGGCCGAGGCGGATCCACTTCTTTTTTCTCTCTCCCTGTCAGAGTTGGTTCTATAGTGAAGACGACATCACAAGCACCACTAGACAGATTTTGGGTGCAACCAAGCCTTGTGAACACTCCTCTATTATATATCCATAGAATTTACTCGATGAACTTTTAAAAAATTGTCCATCCTTCTAAAGTGAATTAAACACTTTTCTATGCGCCATTTGAATGACTATGTTTACCAACACAAAAATTAATAAAGTAAGTTGCTATTTTCAAATATAATTCGAAGACCCAAAAATGATGTATATCTATTGCTGGGTAAAGAAATCACAAACGTCGTTGATGTACGTAATGATCACGAGGCATCATTGTGTAATGCATTCTGCCAAGAATCAAGAATGCCATGCCAAATGTTCAATATCCGTTCTGATTCAAAACTAAATCCAAGGCATTCAAATCATACGGTCTTGTCTTAAGATTGTAGGTGGTGTGATGTGTTTATGCTGGTGTGATTACTTACAACTTTAACACGATAGAGAAAATAGATCGAGGCAAGAGTTTGACTCTATGTCCTTAAGACAATTCTGTCCTACATAGGTACTCGCTGGTTTATGTTAATAGTTGTCTCCCAATATACAATAATCACATCTTGTAACAATACCACTCCATTTTACAAGATTAGCGAACCAACATCTGTGTTGTAATTTCTCTCAGACACGCGAACATAATGATCAATGTAAGTTGAAACTCTAAATGAATATGTGTGAATGATATTATATATTTCTAAAATTACTACTAGTAGGGATATTTATTGTTGTTGAAAGGATGCAACAAAGAGTCACAATCGAGAAGAGCCATTTTCTAAAGACATATCTCTCCATTATGAATAGTCATTTTCTAAAGACATGTCTCTCCATTAAGAAGAGACATTTTCTAAAGTCGTGTCTTTCAACACGAACATATATTATCCAAAAGACACATCCTTTTAAATGGATAGATGTCATGTGTAAGGACACATGTTTTTGATGCACTTTTTCACCTTCTCAACTTTTCATTCGTCTAAAATGAAAATTTTATTATTAAAAATTTTCAACGTGGAATAATGTAAGAGTTTCAAAATAAAAATCGTAACTTTATTTGGTATGCAAGCAAGAGGGCTGAAGAATTGCAATCTTCTTATTTAATGGTAGTGGATCTAAAGCCTAAAGGATCATGGGAAGACCCAACTTAATATCAATCAAGTTGCATCATAATTTTACTAGAGAATTGTTTGATTTAGTATAGTGCCCAATTACGTGTTTGATCAATTTCGCCTCATTAGCCAAAAGGATAGTCGATTTTGGTAGGCAAGGATCATTCCATATGTTAACATTTCTCCCATTGTCGATTCTCCACTTAAACCCATAGCCAATGAGCTATATTTCTAACAAGATGCTTTGCCAATCCTAAGAGGGCCTCCTCCCTCAATTGTCATGGAACAAGTCTTCTCCATGGAAGTACTTTGCTTTTAGAGACTTTCAAGAAAGATATATATTAAAAGATGAATATGCAAATGATGATTTCTACATCAAAGCCCATCTTTTTTTTTGTTTAGGAAAAATAGATAATTCCATCAGCAAGAATGAGTTTGTCCTCCGTCTTTATGTGCACCCCACCAATCATTGGCAAGGACCAAGGGAAACCTTTGTAAAATAGTCGTAGAAATTATAAAGACATGAGATAGATAGGCATTGTGAAGCCAAAATGCTAAATTAAAATCTTTCTACTAGCTTTGGATAAAAATTACTCTTTGCAACTTGAAAATTTTGAATTAGTTTTGGACCATATCCCCTCAATGCATCTAAACTCAATTTTAGCACTTGTCCCTTATACCTTCATAATGTGACATACTCAATATTTCATCTTGCTGATCTCTAAAAAAAAAATCTTTAAAATTTTTAATACCTTTGCAATATTTCGAAAACACCTTTTGTTGGCTTTGCAGAAAACTAAAGTCTCATCAACAAGAAAAGGTGTATAGAAAACACATCATGTGATGTGGAAACTAGAAATATCTTAATTTTCTAGTGATACATTGAGAAGAAATAATGAAAGAACCTGAAATAACCAAAGTCACAGTAATCAAACAATGAACAATATAGATAGTGTTGTGTAGAAAAAAAAAAAAGAAGCAGTGCAGTAAAGGAGATAACACACAAAAGTTGTTTACGTAGTTTAGCCACTAGCCTACGTTTGTGGGCCTTGCCCAAATCAAAGGATTCTACTATTGTTTGCAAAGTACACCACTTCATAGTAGGTCCAACACCCTATAGTAGCACACTCGAGACTAAAATCTTTCCAATGACCTTATGTCTTGAAGAACACTATCAAATTTTGCGAACAAACACTCAGCCACCAAAGACAATCGCCACTACCTTGCTGAAATCAATTGCAGAGAGTACAACTCATTCTTGTTCTTATGATAACTCAATTAAACAGAATAAATGAAATATAGATTTCAACTCTCAATACAATGATTCACACTTGTATAAACATTATTTTCTTTGTAGCTTCGAGTGATGAAGAAAGCCTTGAATGCCTCTGTATTTATAGGCTTCAACGCAGATATCTTTCTATAGCAGGCAAAAATTTTGGGTGATTTTTTGGGCAGACTGTGAAATATACTGTATTGTGATACTTTGAACATAGTTACCCTTTTGATAAATTTCCAAAAATCTTTTATTTCTGAATTTGAGCAAACTGAAATCTTTTGAAGAGGATGTTCGACCTATTTATTTCTAAAGTCTTTGCACAATGATTTGATTTTCCTTTTCAAAGAATGATACAGTACCAGATTTTGAAACCGTTGTACTAATTTTACAAAAAAACAATTTCTAAGTTTAAGAATATTCCATTATCTGAAAAAGATACTGAGAATGTTTTTCCAAAAAAATGCCAAGATTATAGAATTAGAAACTTGTCAAGATATATTTTTGAAAACATTCCATAAGATTTAAAATATGTTTCATTTGTTATTTTCTAAATTAGATAATATGCAATATTTCACCTTCTAATGAGAACATGATATTTTTGTTTCCAAAAAACAATGTTAGCACATAATATTCAGTTTCTAAAAACAAAAGATAACTATATGTAGTATTCCATAATCATGAAACATTCTCTAAGGTTAATATTATTTCCCGAATATTAGTAACACAGAACATGCCAATTAAACCAATTCCCAATAGTGTCGTGTTTTGCTCGGTGCAAAACACGACAAAACACACATGCAAATAATAGCATGATAATCAGTGGTAGATCAAATGAAATATGAGCATATAAAATCAAATGAAATTGTTATAACCAAGGAAGTTTGAACCACTCGTGCAAACATAAAAACAAAACAGAGCACTGTTAACATACTATTGCAGGAATGACATCTTAATCCTAAGGCCATCCGAATCTAAAGTCTACCCAAGTCTCCCCCTTTTGGCACCAGCAATGTCAAAACTACGCATCATCTGCATATTGATGGAGAATGGATTCTATGTGATGTTGTTTAGCCATGATGTAAGTGAAGCAAGCTTTCAGGTACCTAATGTAGCTCTGTTGATCAGAGACGGTAGTAGGAACATCTACTGATGTGGGGTTGTTTGCCACTCCCCCTCAATGTTTACTAGATGAGAACCATCTAGGAACTTTCTTAGAATGGGTATCTCCCCCTGAATTTGTGTCCTCTCCATCTGCGGTATCTGAAATTTATACTTTTTGAGGAGATATGTGGTGATGGTGCACGGAAGCAATAATTTGTTGTAACTGGAGGCTAATTTGGCAGTCTTGAAATGGAGTCAAACTTAATCTAACCACCATTGATGGGGTGCCCTGTGTTTATGGCGTATAAAAGAATGGCACGGTCATGGAATATTGTAGCACTGTGAGTGTTAAGCATCTAGACAATGGTGGACATGCAAAACAACAAAAAATGTTTAACTATCAGACAGGATACCTTGATCCCTTTAGCCCCAAGCCATATACGCTTGGGATCACCAGTTAGAACCTTGGCCATTTCATCCATATCGACATCTATGTCGAAAGGTTGCAGGGGGTCACAGTCCACATCATGGAAACTAAAGAAGTGACTGAGTTTGGAAGGGAAGAAAGAAACAACCTTGCCATGGATGTAATTCACGTGGTACCAAGGGGAAGAGGGATTGGAGATAGTAGAAGATAGGTTCGCATAAAATTCCTTGACTAGAGATAGAGAGAAGAAGGAATAACAAATGATTGATTGAATCAATTGCCGAGCCTCCACTAAAAGAGCAATACTAGCTTTCACAAGATAAGGACAATGGATGATGCATTTAACAAGGAAGGTCTTACGTTGAAGTTGAGACCATAAGGCTTTCTTGGTCAGGTCAAAGAATAATGGTGTCTTAGCATTTATGGCTTTAATGGTGTTCGCTTGAGGTGTGTGAGGAACAACAGACAGACGAGATGCAAGTGTAGGTATGGTTGACTCGGCATGAGAGCCTCGAGGAAGATTAGCCATGGGAGAGTCAGGTGAGGGATTACCAGTAGGGGGTGGTGATTTGTTACAATTCATGGGGCAAGAGGCAGGGGAGCCCTGTTCTGGCACAATATCAGGAACCTGGAGTTCCATGGAACCCTCAATGGAAGATGAAGATGGAGGAGGAGTAGTTGAGGGACCTTTACCTTTGTAAGACCCATGGGTGGTGTTTTGGTTGAAGATTGTGTCATTTGAGCCATTTGAGCCAAAACATTCACAATAGGAACATCATCGTCAGAAGAATCAGAATCAATGTTTACCGATATAGGACAAACTGACTTGCAAGCCAAAGTCTTGAATCTCATCGGCTTTGGTCCAAACTCATTAGAAAAACGAATAGGAAGGACAGAGGGTCTGCTGGATTTGAAGCGAGAGGAGACCATGATGCTAGCAAGGAAGATAAGAAGGGTTTGCAGATAAAAGAGGCAATCTATGCAACTGTGTGTAAGGGTGTGCGAACATACTGAATATAAAGAAGATGGAAATGTAGCCCTAGGCATGATCATTAATGGAAAGCCTCCATTCACCATGAATAGAATTGGTGAATCAATACATAAGATGATGGGGTGTTCAAATCGGTTACACACTGACAATAATAAAAAAAGAACGAAAGAAGGAAAATAAAACTAAATAATACATGGATAGATATACAAATATATATGAAGAAGACATTATCTAATACAAATGCCTAAAGAGGCACACATTTTCTCAAATCTAACAACATCTAATGGTTTTCTGAAGATGTTAGTGAATTGGTTTTTAGTTATCACATGTTTGAGAACAATGGTTCTATCTTCCACCAATTCCCTAATGAAATGATGACTAATGTCGATATGCTTCGTGCGAGAGTATTGAACTGGAATTTTAAAAATAGCTATGACACTTTTATTATCACAATACAAGATCATATTGTCATGTTTGGTGCCATAATCCACCAGTATTTGTTTCATCCAAAGCAGTTGTGCACAACAACTTCTTGTTGCATTGTATTATGCTTTAGCTGTAAATAAAGAGATGTTATTTTGCTTTTTGCTCATCCAGGCTAAAAGGTTATTCCCTACATAGAAACACCCACCAGTTGTGCTTTTCCTATCCTCTATGTTTCTTGCCCAATCAACATTACTATAACTGATTAGGTTGGGATTATTGTCCCTAAACATCCAAATCCCATACTCCATGGTTCCACTAATGTATCTAATGATCCTTTTGATGACAACCAAATGAGATTTTTTTGGAGCAACTTGGTAACGAACACATACGCCTACTCTATAGCTTAAATATGGTTGATTAGTGGTTAAGTAGAGAAGACTACCTATCATACTTCTATATAGGCTTTGATCAACATCTTTTCTATCTAAATCCTTAGAAGTCTTTGTGGTAGTGCTCATAGGAGTTCTCATATGCTTTGTATTTCCTATTCCAAATTTTGGAACTATGTTGCGAGCATATTTAGTTTGAGAAATAAATATAACCTCTGAGCTTTGTTTAATTTGAAGACCAAAGAAGTAATTCAATTCTCCAACCATGTTCATCTCAAATTCCTCTTTCGTCAACTCGGCAAATTCGTTAGAAAGTTCAGATGAAGTAGAACCGAAAACAATGTCATCAACATATATTTGAGCAATCACTAAATGTTTATCAATGGATTTTAGGAAAATAGTTTTGTCAACAATACCTTGAGTGTATCCTTTGTTGGTGAGAAAGGTTGTGAGTCTTTTGTACCATGCGCGTGGACCTTGCTTTAAACCATAGAGAGTCTTCTTAAGATGATACACATAATTTGAATACTCACGGCTTTCAAAACCTTTGGGCTGATTAACGTAGACTTCTTCATTCAAATATCCATTGAGAAAGACACTTTTTACATTCATCTTATGAAGTTCGAATTTTTGGGCATAGGCAACAACCAAAAGTAATCTTATTGACTCAAGGCGTGCCACCGGAGCAAAGGTTTCATCAAAATCTATTTCTTGAATTTTTGTGTACCTTTGTGCTACCAATCTTGCCTTGTTTCTTATTACATTTCCATGTTCATCTGTTTTATTTTTGAAAATCCATTTTGTGCCGATCACATTTACTTCAGATGGCCTCAAAACTAACTTTGATACTTAGCTTCTTTTGAATTGAACTAGTTCCTCTTGCATTGCATTTATCCAATTTTCATCTTGTAGAGATTCCTTAACATTTTTGGGCTCAATACAAGACGTATAACATGAGAACCTTACCATTTCTCTTTAGTTTTCTCGAGGAATGTTTCTGAGTTGTCTACCTTCGTTAGTTAACCAATCATTTGATATGAGGGATGATTTAGTCAAATTTTGGAAAAGAGTTCTCTAACAGTCTCAGATTCTGCTTCTACTGGGTTGTCTGTGCTTTCTTCTGTCTTGTTGACTATTGTGACAGTCTATCTATCTGATTCTTTGATACTTTCTTCATCATTTTCTAGCACATGATCTTCGGTCTAATTGTCATTTTTAACATTATTTTCCTTCACATAATTGCAGAATATGACATTTATGAAGTCAATGACACATTGAGTGCGATTATTGAAGACTCTATATGCTCTACTATTGGTAGCATATCCCGAAAAGATGCCTTCGTCACTCTTTGCATCAAATTTATTCAAGTATTCCTTTTCATTCAGAATATGGCATACACTACCAAAAATGTGAAAGTAACTTAAGTTTGGCTTTCTTCCCTTCCAAAGTTTGTATGGGGTTTTGGAAGTACCTGGTTGCAAATATATTCTATTAATGGTATATGTAGCAGTATTGACAGCTTCGCCCCAGAACTTAGTGGGAAGACTTGCAGCATGAAGCATTACTCTGGCCATCTCCTGTAGACTTCAGTTCTTCCTTTCTACCACACCATTATATTGAAGAGTCTTAGGAATAGAAAACTCATGATTGATCCCTTGATCATTGCAGAAATTCGTGAATTTCTTGTTCTCAAATCCTCTGTCACGGTCGCTCCTTATTTGCTATATACAACTTCTTTTTTCATTCTGTAGCTTTTTGCATAGGTTTCTAAAGATGTCAAATATTTTTGATTTCTCTCTAATGAAGTTTACCCAAGTGTGTTGAGAGAAATCATCAACACACATGTACACATATTTCTTTCGTCCAATATTTTTAGTTTGCATTGGTCCGAAAAGATCCATGTGTAATAGTTCTAGAACTCTAGTTGTAGTTGAATGTTGTAAAGAAGGGTGTTTGGTTCTCTTTAACTTACTTAGCTGACATGGACCACAGACAACAATATGCTTGGTACTCATCTTTGGAAGCCCACGGACAGCTCCAATGTTACTAATGTTCTTCAACATTTTGAAGTTTATATGTCCGAGCTGTTGATGCCATATTTCAAACAAGTTAAGGACAATGTTGTGGCACTGTTTTAGAAGTGTCATAATGCTCTTTTCCAACTGATAGCAATTGTTGGTGGTTCTTATCCCCTTGATGACAAAATCTCTTGTGTTGTCCATGATCTAACATCCTTCCTTTGTGAAGTTGACTTGTAATTCTTCATCAGACAATTGGCTAATGCTTATCAAATTTGATTTTAAACCTTCCACATGTAGTACATCCCTCAATTTATAAATATCTGCTACATTTAATGTTCCTCTTCCTATGACGTTTCCCTTTTCTCCATCAATGAATGTGATATTACCATCTTCACCTGTGCAGTATGATGTTAGCATTCTTTCATTACTTGTCATGTGCTTCAAACATTTGCTGTCAAGGTACCAAGCTTCCTTTGAGTAGGCAAACAAAGCAATGTGAGCAACATTTGCTCTGTATGTTCCTTTGGAAACTTATCTTTGAATGGTCTAGGTTCCTTCCTATAGTTGTTCTGTTGGAAGCTCCTCATAACAGAACAGCTACAGGAAGGAACCTAGAACCATTCAAAGATAGGTTTCCAAAGGAACAACTATGACAATGCTTCCACTTATGACCTTTTTTCTATTGTAGTAGTAGCAAGTAGGAACTTTGGCTATTCCTTTAGTGTTCTTGAATTGGTTTTTATGCTAAATGTAGCCAAGTTCCCTTCAATCATGTGAGCTCTATCCCATGTGTAGAATTTCACTTAGCTTTGCTTTCCTTGTATTGAGACACTGCAATGTTTGTTCTACAACACTCAATTTCTTTATCAGTTCGTCTATTCTTCTCTCCTTCTCCTTGATTGCGTCTTGCTGATCTTTGACAGTTTCCTTCATCCTGACAACCTGTTCTTCTAGTTATTTGTTATGCATCCCGACCTACAACCATTCATACATTAGTTGATAAGTTTTCCTAAACTCTTCCAAGCTTACCTCATCATCTTCACTATCTAAATCAAAGTGAGTTGTAGTTGAAGTAGTTTTTTTGGTCGTGTTTCTGACAAGTGTAGTGAAAGCTACGAAGTTGTTTGATGTAATACCGAAAAATTTTTGTACGAAATTCTATGAACGAAATTAAATGAAATAATTTGACTTCAAGAAATTATTATGACATTTTAAGGTAAATATATATAAATATAAATTATGAAAAATTTATGATATTTTTGTACAAAACTATGTATGTTCCATGTATAAATTATGTATGTTTATGATGTGGCATACATATAAATAGAAATATATGTATGTATATACATCTATATATATATATATATATTATGATGCTACATATATTACTTCACCAATTAAAGCAAATGAAGATATGATGTTATATATATCAAATAAGTTTAATCACAAAAGCAAATGTCATTTGACGGCCCCGAGCCCACATCATCCGACGGCACATCTTTTTTTGATGCAATATATTCTTGGGCCGCCCGAGAGGCAAGCCCGCATTACGTTGTCCATTTTTCTTTCTAAATCCCACATCTATGAGATATTCTGTGCATATTAGTTTATATACAAAATAATTCATAATATCATAAATAAATAGAAACCTTTATTTATTTATTCAAAAATTTAAAGTACTTGTATATTGATTTAATACAGTGAAAAATAATTTCAAAACGTAAATAAATGAATTGGGGCCACATGCCCTACAATGAATTCGAATTAAAATTTTCTTAATGATCTCCTAATGGCCTATCCACTTTAATTTCCTAAAATGTGAAAAATAAGGGATGAACTATAAAGCCCAGTAAATCATCCAAAATATTTAATTCATTATTTCGACAAAATAATACATACATAGCAACCACTTACAAGGAATTAAATAATTCAACCAATTTATTATTTTTGTTGTCATAAAAGACAGAAAGGATACCTCCCAACATTCCAATCCTAGGGAAAGAACTACTATATTGAACTCAGACCCATTAGAGTGAGGTAGGATCAATTCCAAACCCTCTATTACCTCACCATTCTTGTTTGGAATGCTCACGGTGCAAATTCAACCCCATGCTAGAATGTGGTTAAAATCTTTATTTAATCTTATATTAAATGTAGAAGTATAACAAATAATTATTTAAACATAATTTAAACATTCCAACGGTATAATACCACAGATCAACATTTAAAATAAAACAAGAAGTATGACTTTTGATTTCTAATGTCGAAAATTGTACAAGACGCAACTACAAAATATATTCTCTCAATCATGAACAATATAATAATTTAAATGCAAAATTAAAAAGACATGAAAAAGAAAACTAAACTAACAACATATACAGACATTATTTGAATCAAAATAATAAATTAAAAGATGAAAATCATTTCACATTAAGATCGCTTCATAATTTTCTTTCAGATCTTTTCGCCAAGATCTAAGTAGTACTTTGTTGTTACTACCTCGCAGGCTGTTTAGAACAACTCAAGAAAAAGAAAAAGGACTAAAAATGTCAAGAAGGAAGCAGATAAAAAGCAAGAAGAAATTCTTTTCAGTTTTTGCTGGGATGAAAAATAATGAGATGGAAAGAAAGTTTATATAGAGTCTTCGAGTGTCAATTCTATTATTTTTCGGCCTTTCTAATTTGAAAAACTTTTATTTTTACCCAAAGGAGACGGCTAGGGGATTAGAGTTTAAAATTTAAGAGTTTTTTTATATTTTTTTTTGTGTATTTTTGCGCATATCTATGATCATGATTGCCCTATGCACGAAATAAACGGTTCCCGCTTTTTTTCTTTGTTTTTCGCCTTCTTTTTTCGCGTCATGCGAATTGCGCAAATTCGCACCGTGCGAATTCGCAAATTTGCACTGTGCAAGTCACACAAATTCACATCATCAAATTCAAAAACAAACATTAATGTCTCTGTTATAATCATTAACCACAAAAGACAAATTACTGACCACAAAAGACAAATTGCCAATATTATAATCGTTTCTGTAGCATCATTATATTAATTGGTGAAACAAAACTTTCTAAGATGTATCCATTTGCTTTTATGATTAAACTTATTTGATATATATAACGTCATATCTTCATTTGCTTTAATTGGTGAAGTAATATATGTAGCATCACTATATATATATATTTACACATTACTAAATATATATATTTAACACATACATATATTTCTATTTATATGTATGCCACATCATAAACATACATAATTTATACATGGAACATACATAGTTTTGTACAAAAATATTATAAATTTTTCATAATTTATATTTATATATATTGACCTTAAAATGTCATAATAATTTTTCAAAGTCAAATTATTTCATTTAATTTCGTTCATTGAATTTCGTACAAAAATTTTTGAGTATTACATTTGAGATCCTTTCATCTTCATCTTAACTATTGTCAAATTAATTGCTCCATGTGACCTTCATCGACTTCTTTATGTATTTCCTAAGCCTCTACACTCATAGCACTTGATGTTCCTTGATCTTTTGTTAATTTTGGGTGACTCCTTCATGGCTTTTTTATTGTCAAACCTATTCTTGGGTGAAGGGTTATTCAGAAATCTTTACAAGTTCTTGGCGATCATCGCAATCTCATCTTCTTTATCATCTACACTTGTCTTTACTTGTAGTGTTATGCTCTTTTCAATTTTTTAATTTGATGTACCCACTCATAAGTCTGTAATAAACCCATAAGATGGTCAAATCTCATCTTGGTTAGGTCCTTTGCTTCCTCAATTGCAACAACTTTGGCAACAAACCTTGGAAGTAGAGACCTTAAGGTTTTTCTTACAAGTTTCTCGTCCGAGAACTTCTTTCCCAACGAGAACGCTGATTCGCAATATCATGCAATTTACTGTTAAAGGTGGAGATGGTTTCATGTTCCTCCATATTTGACAATTTGAATTGGGAAGTTAGATATTGAAGTTTAGAGTTGTGCACTGCACTAGTTCCTTCATCAAAAGTTTGCAATGTTTCCCATGAGTCCTTAGCAGTTTCACATGTTGAAATCAGTTTGAGCTACTCCATGCTACAACGTTAAAGATCATGTTGAAGGCTTTGGAGTTTGCAAGGCACAATCTCCTTTCTTCTTTGGACCATTCAGATTCAAGCTTAATGCTAAAATTTTTTACTGAAATTGGTTGTACCCATCCATCCACAACTACCCTCTAGGCATAATATTTGTAGTTGCCTTCTTCGAGGAGTAGAGGTCGTGTAATGGAACCTCCTTCTTTGGGATGATGCTTCATTGGAACTGAGTAACTTATTTTTGTTACAGATCTTACCTACCAAGTTAAAGGCCAAACAAGAAGAAAGGTGACCCTCTCTGATACCAATTGAAATAACCAGAATCACAGTAATCAAACAATGAATAATATAGATAGTGTTGCGCAGGAATAAAAAAAAGCAATGCAGTAAAGGAAATAACACACAGAAGTTGTTTACGTAGTTTAGCCACTAGCTTACGTTTACAAGGCCTTACCCAAATCAAAGGATTCCACTATTCTTTTGCAGAGTACACCACTTCACAGCATGTCTAACACCCTACAAAATACACTCCAAACTGGAATCCTTCCAATGACCTTACATCTTGAAGAACACTGTCAAACTTTGCGAACAAACACTCAGCCACTAAAAACAATCACCGCTGTCTTGTTGAAAGTAACTGTAGAGAGTACAAGTCCTTCTTGTTCTTACGATAACTCAATAAAATAGAAGAAATGAAATACAGATTTCAACTCCCAATATAATGGTTTGTACTTCTATAAACAATGTTTTCTTTATAGCTTCAAGTGATAAAGAAAGCCTTGAACGCCTCTGTATTTATAGGCTTCAGTGTATAGATCTTTCCATAGTAGGTAGAAATTCTGGGTGATTTTCTGGGCAGACTGTGAGATATATTGTATTCCAATACTGTGAGCATAGTTAACCTTTTGATAGATTTTAAAAATCTGTGACTTTCCAAGATTAGCAGGAACTTTTGCAACTATCCTTTGTTTTCGAATTCGAGTAGATTGAAATCTTTTAAAGATGATGCTCGACCTTTTTTTGTTTATAAAATCTTTGCATAATGATTTGAATTTCTTTTCCAGAGAATGATACAATTGCAGATTTTGAAATCGTTGTAGCAATTTTACAGAAGAGCAATTTTTAGGTTCAAGAATGTTCCATTATTTGAAAAAGATACTGAGAATGTTTTTCTAGAAAAATGCCAAGATTATAGAATCAAAAACTTTTCAAGATATGATTTTGAAAACATTCCATAAAATTTAAAATATGTTTCAACCATTATTTTCTAAATAGGAAAATATGCAATATTTCAGCTTCTGATTAGAACACAATATTTTAGTTTCTAAAAAACAATAACAGCACATAATATTCAGTTTCTAAAACCAAAAGATAGTTGTATGCAGTAATCCATAATCATGAAATATTCTATAAGGTTAATATTATTTCCAGAATATTAGTAGTACCAAACATGCCAATTAAACTGATTCCCAACAGAACTAGCATGACCTGTGTGAGTTGAGGGAGGTGCATGGGCTGACCCATACACCCCTCCTTTCTCTTCTCCCTCCTTTCCCCTCCTTTCCCTCCTTTTCCATCAAAAAACCAGCATGACTCTGAGTTTTAGGGTCGTGGTTTTAACGACCTATAGGATTGCTAGTTGGACCACATGGATCTAGCTAGCGAGGCATCTCGCATGGCCACCCAAGGAACATGTGGATGGCCACATGACAAGGGTATGGGCCATGCAAGGTGCCCCAAAACATGCAACAAAATCTCATTTGTACACTTATGTTATTTCATCCCCTCCACTTCATCACCCTCATTCTCCTTCGACCCGAACTAGAAAAGTATGAGAAAACCTTCATTGGAGAGCCTCCACACTCCTCTCCAAGATCCCACCTTCTCTTAGTCCAAGCTCATAGCCATAGGAGAGAAAAATGGTCACCATGTTGAGACATTCAATATAACTAAATCTTGAAGCCGTTGGAAAAGTGAGTGATTTTTGGTTTTGGAGTAGTGTTTCCATGGCTATTTTGTGAGTTTCCCTTGAGGTAAAACCACTCTTTCCCATCTTCGATATGTAGATTTGAAGTTTCAAGTATTAGAGTATAGAAACTAAGCTCATATTTATAATTATAAGGTGACAAAGTGGACCAGTTGCACATTGTCGCAATAGAAACTTGCTTGGAAGACAACTTTGGGATGCATTTTGGAGTACTTGGAAAACCCCATTTGAGCTCTATTTTGGGTGCTTAATCTTGGTACTTATGACTACATTGGTGATTATTTAAGAGGTCTAGTTTAGTTTTAGAAAGTTTCACGAAAATTTGAAGCATAGTTTGATAATAGAAAAATTATAAAATTTATTGCACATGGGGACTATGTAACTAGAAATTTGACTAAGTGTGTAAAATTGAGAATTCTTACCAAATTGATATGATGTTGACCAAATTTGACCAAAATGGACCATGTTGACCAATTTTGACCAATTGACCAATTAGTTACATTTGACCAAAAGTCGATCAAGTCAAATTTAAGTTGACCGAGATCGGTTTAAGACTGTAGAGCTAGAATTGAGTCAAATTTTACAAAAAATTGAATTGGGATTTTAAAAATGTAGATCCGAGCATAAATTGCAAGACTGGGTTGGGTATTGATGAAATATTGATACACAAAACCTAAGGTGAGTCGCTTAATTTAGATATTGCTTAAACTTGTATTTCTTGCATAGAACACTAGTAAAGTGGCATGTGTTGAACGATTTCATCTAATTTGAGTCAAGCAATTAATTTTGAGATTTAGGGCGTGTTTGGTTGCTAAGAAAATTTTCTTTGAGAAAATATTATTTTCTTTCTTTAGAAAATATTGTTGAGAAAATTTTCTCATAGTTGTTTGGTTGGACATGAAAAAATTTAATAAAAGTTAGTTATATGTAGTTATTTTTTAAATTGATGTACAAAAAATTTTCTCATGAAAAAATAAAATTCTCTCACCCTTTACGTTGGGAAAATTTTTTAAAATTTTTTCTCATCATTTTCATCAACCAAACATGAGAAAATAAGATTTTCTAACCAACCAAACACAACCTTATAGATGTATACTGATAATGAGACCATAAGCCCGAGGTCTAAGTATAGGGTCAAGGTAAATGATATGATTGAAATTAGACTCGAGGTCTAAATACAGGGTTAGGGCGTGTGATTAGTGCGCCTAGCTTCTAATTAGCTCAAGCGATGGTACTCGAGGACTGAGCATGAGTTTAGGGTATTTGTGGAATACACTGTCGGGACCCCTTCCCTAGGGCGAAGGATGAACCGACCGGCACAGCACCCCGACAAACTTGCCCGCAAGCCGAGCTTGCCAAGGCACTGTTAAGCCTCATTTCTCAACACAACTCCTAGCACTATCAGAGTAATCATAAGGTTGCAGAAGAAATTATAAACACTAGCAAGATTAAAATTTTATTAAAATAGGTCATCAAAACATGAGTAGCAACAGGAGCGACTAATCCATTACGTGCAAGCTTTCCTCACCCCTATACATTGCTCTAACGCTCAAAACAATAACTGCATGAAGAAAACATACCAAAATAAATAAGAGAGTGCAGCTCTATGCAATGACCACCCCCTTGCCCTTATCTACGGCTGAAGGACCTACAAAGTTAGAGTAGTGAGCCTGATTGTCCATAACGACTCAGTGAGTAATGCAGTCTAATTTATAACTTAAAACAAGAATTCCACAAAAACAGTACATGTCATGAATGTATGAGCAATAGCATTATGCGAAGGAATGCAACAGTGAATACAATTTAAGTCCATAATACAGTTGTGCACCTTTAGTTAAAAACAGTTAAATAGTGAAAACATTCGCCGAGATTCTCACTAGCCCCTAAGGCGACTAAAAATCTACTCGAGCGGGTTCCAAACAGTTAAGCGTACTGTGTCGACTCGATTAGGACTTGTTGTCGTTGCCATCAATCGTAACAACCCAATCAAGACTTATTGTCGTCGCCATCTTATGACGACCCGATTAGGACTTATTGTCGTTGCCATATCGTGGGCCCATAGAACCCCCTCAGCGGGCACTCTGTGCTAGGTGGTCACTATCGGGGTCATATGAGAGATCGACATAACTCGCCCTAACCCTGTACCTCTAAGACCTCGAGATTCGGTGCACGTTTCTTTTAAAAACCATTTGAAAGATGCAGATTCATCACAATATATAATATCATTTTTATAAATGTGCAGAAATTAGAAAACACTGCTCACTAGGATGCGTTGCTCGCAGTGCTCCCCTCGCGACCGGTCGCGTCCTACTAACACTTGATCCTGCGAAATTGACGTAGCTTCTTAATATTAACATGTGACTTGGCTCAACTCTAACTCTATGTCTTTGGTCAATCAATAGATTGACCTGGTCAAAGGTGGTCTATCTATGCTAATTTGACTCACCTTAAGTCACTAAGTCAACTTGGTTGACCTCAGTCAACCTTAGTCAACCCTAGTCAAACTTATCACTTGCTGACCTAGCTGGTCAACAGAGTCAAGAGTGGTCAAATCTGATCAATATTGGGTCAAAGAAGGTCAAAATCCTCAATTCCCATCACTTAAGAACATCTTTAGCTTGTGGCCCTATTTGCGCAACTATTTTTCCAATTTTTTTACGGGTAATCCGTACATCGAATTTGTGCCAAATTTTGCAAATCTGTTCTAGACTCCTCAAGCCTTCCCCAGAATTTTAAATCATGATTTTAGGACTTTATTTAATAGTTTTTTAACTGAGATATCAGGGTCTGTGTGTTCTCAGGTCTTATGTGACAGGCAGTGACTATTTGTCTAATTTGACCTACTTTTCCATATCAGAATACTCTGAAATTTGGTATGCATATTCTAGAAATATTTAGGAATCTCTGCACCAAATTTCAGCTCAAACCATCGAGGTTTGGTCATTTAATTTACTTTCAGAACTTTCAGCCGAATCACAAGAATTTTTGGGTTCACATTTCCAATCATTCTTTTATGTGTTTATTCACCTCATCATACCTCTGATCTAAGGGCCATTAGTTGTACATATTACAAGTATGTAGGTCATACAACAATCCCTTATTAAGGGCCTTTCGAAAACAGTAAGCACATAAGCCTAAAATCATGCCCAAATGTTTCATCAAACATGTCACATTTATTCTAAAACTCAGAAATTTTTCTAAGTGTTAAACATCTAGCTAACATGGCATTTTGGCATGCATATAAAACCATGAATACTGAGGCTTAGGGTCTAAGACTTATACCTTTCTGTAGCCTCTACTATGAGGTTTAAAACGCCTCCAGTTTCAGTCTAATCGGATGCCTTTAGGTGCTCCAAACACCGCTTCAAATCTGGTCTCAACACTTGATTTCTGTCACACTACTGCAACAGTTAACATATAAGCAACTTTATCAACTTGAAAAACATGTACAAGGTTTTGTTTTTCACCTTCTATCAATTGGAGGTTGAAGTACACATAACAAAGAAGCAAAAGAGTGGTTTTACCTTAAGAATGAGTTTGGGATGGTTGGGAAATCACTTTCTCAAAAAATGGATCACACTATTTTCTACAACTTTCCAGTTTGCAAGTGTATTGAGCAGCCCCTTTGATGGTCCTTCCTGTCTCTTCCAGCTGTGCGTTTTGAACAAAGGTCGACACAAGGTTGAAGAGGGTATTGTAAGCTTTCCAAAGGCTATGAGTTTGGACAAAACGAATCTCAGATGGAGGAGGGGTGCATAAGTGAAGATGGGTTGTAGAGCTGAAAAATCCTGCAATGGGTGTTTTGCTTCATGTTAGGTGGCTTCTTGCATGGCTAGATGGACTGCCACTTGGCTCTTTGAGTTGTCATGCAACTTGACTTGATGGCAATGTCAAGTCCTTGGTTAGTTGTTCATGATAAACAGCCAAAACCATGGTTGAAAACCATGGATTTCAGTGGTTTTCTCGTTGAAAAATCAGGAAAAATTAACCAAAATAAAGGAAATTCGAGGAAGAAGAAGATAAGGGGGGCGCCTGGGCCCGACCCACACGGGCCAAGAGGCCTGTGCGCCCCTGCCCAGCCCGCCCGATCCCGGGCCAATGCGCTCGGCCCATGCGGCTGGGCAAACCCCATTTATATATATATATACATATATACAAAAATTTTGCAATTTTTTTTAAATTATTAAAAATTACTAATTCAATTTTTCTCATCAAAATACTTCAAGTATACATCATTTCCACTGTACACACAATTATTTTTCCCAAAAGTCAAATAATTCTCCAATAATTACATTTTTCTCTCAAAAATTCCATAATTATTCTAAAAATTCAATAATCAATCCTAAAAATTATTTCCCTCAAGAAAACACATTTTTCTTATAGTTTCATGTGTTTTCTCCTCAATTTGTATTATTATTTTATTTTTTTCCATTATCCTAATTTTCTTCAATAAATAAATTCAAAATTGGGGAAATTTGAGAAAATTTCATATATTTTCATTAAATTCAAGAAAATACATAGAATATACATGTGTCGGATCCATCAATCTGATGTCTAAAATATGGGTCGTCACATACACCTATCTCATGACTTGCTTAAGTGGCCAATACACCTAACTCATGACCTACTTAAGTAATGACTATAGGGTTCAATTTGATGATTTGAAACCATAGCCCAGGTATCATTTTCAACTAGCATATATTTAAAACTATAGTTTTTGTTGTTGCATTATTTATAACTATTTTCTCTACATGCCATGTTTTCATGTACTACTTCATCATTACTATTCATGTATGCATACGCTATTTTTGGTGATGCCTGTAATAAGTAGTATGCTAGAATTACTGTTCATTGGGCTTGCCATTGACCTTGGGATCACTACTTTGCTACTAACACATTTAGGTCTATTGATAGTTGACAGGAGAAAGACATTTTGATTGCTTAGTTCTCTTAATGGTCTCTTTTCCTCTTTCTAGTTTTGTTATAGGTTGGTCACCTAGGTTTATGTAATTAATGGTCAAATTGTATTTTTCAAGCAAAGATGATTTGTAAATCTATAAGAAAAAACCTCTACTATGTATGAAAAGGATAAATTTGTTAATGGTGGCTGGATAAACTTTACTTGATGAGTGGCTTTATTAGGTTATTGTGACGATCGAACCGCCCTTCAGCCTAGAGAAGGGGCTCCGACAGACTATTTGTTACATGCTTTGATATTCATAAGTAAAAATCCCAATGCTAAAAACATAAAATTATATTTTTACTTGCAATTTCAACATTGCATCTAAATATTAACTTTTAATAATGACTATTTAGTACTTGCTTGGGTATTTGTGAGTAAAAACTCATTTTACTTCAAATTTAAGTTTATAAGTAAAAATTTTGGTATTAAAAATATAAATTTATATCTTTACTTGTAATTTTAACATTTAACTAAATACCAACTTTTGATAACGACTATTTTTGACGTGTTTAAATATTTGTAAGTTAAAGAACATTTTACTTACAAAAATAAATTTGTAAGTAAAAATTCTGGCATTAAAAGAATAAATTCTAGTAGTGAAACCAACAAGTTATATGCTAGGAGATAATATTTTAGGCTTGCACGAACGTTTTGGAGTTCGTATTCTAGAACACAAAGATTATGCACATAAGCAATCATATTGTTCAAGAATAGCATAGTATGTAGTATCTCATAAATAAAATAAAATAAATTAACTCTATTTAAATAAATTGGGATACTAGAATAGTCTTCAATTTGATAAAAAGTTGTTTTGTAAATTATTTTGAGTAAAAATATAATTATTTTACATAGAAATAATATAATTGATAATGTACGTTAACTAGCTAGTTGTACAAAAAAAAAAGTTGTAGCTTTTATAATTAGAAATTTCTAAAAAATTAATTGCTGAAATGCTAAAAAATTAGGTTAACATATTATTCCAATAAAATTAATGTAAGAAATAAAAATCGTAAACTAGAGCTCATACATATTGTTAAAAAAGAGTAGAAAATGACATGGTTTAAATAATTATCACAATAGCATTAAAATATTTAATTAATTAGCAAAAGTTTTCAGAAAATTAGGAGGTTGAAAATAATGTTAAAAAATCAGTTTTTAAAGTAAAACTATTTGCTTGAAAAAAAAAGTAAAACTATTTATTTATATGTTTGGGGATATTAAATAAATAAGATGTACATAAAAATATATTATTTACATTGAAATTGTATAAAATGCTGTAAATTGGAAAAAAAAATTAGAAAAAAATAGAGAAATTAGAAAATAAAACCAGCACTTAAAAATAATATAATATAACCTAAAAAGGTGATAATAACGTATGTTTATAAATCATAACCCTATGGTTGTAAAATAAAACAGGTAAGCTATTGAAAATGTATTATTGGTGATAATAATTTGAATTTGTGAAAATCAGAAAAATTTTAACGGCCTCATCATTTTATTTCAAGAAAATATAATTTTGAGAAATTTTGAATAAGTTTGAAAGCTGGAGATACTTTGGAGAAATATAATTTTTGAGAAAAGAATACATGAAATGTTGTAGAAATGTGATTTTTAAAGAGGAAATATTGTTTCTAGAGAGAAAATATGAATTTTTGGATAATTATTTAATTTTTTTAAAGGAACCATGAATTTTTAGGAAAAAATATTAATTTTTGAGTAGAATATGTGATTTTGGGAAAACTGTATAAATCTGGGTTATTTATAAATTTTGAGAAAAATGAGGGACAAAAGAGAAATTGTGCAAGAATTGAAAAAAAGTGAAAAATCAGATAAAATATAATAAAATAGGCGCTAATTCAATCTACCGTAAGTAGCACCTGGACGCCAAAAACACCAACATTCTTGGCTTAGTATAAAGCGGTTGAAGTGGTGAGATGTGGTTTTTGGAATGCTGCATAGAAGCACTCGTGTTTCTTTTGGGCTAGGTTTTAGCATGAGGTGACAGTTCATGTTATCACCTATCCATGCACGTCTTTTATGTGTCCAACATAGTATCACGTGTTAAGAAAAATGCATGCAAAGATGACTACCAACGCCAGTTGCACAACAACAACAACTATACATGTGTGAGGTGGCAACTTTGGATGTCTATGCAGACAACCATCTGTCATTTCATGACTAGTCAAAAGCATGAGGCAGTAGTACCCATGGCCACCTTTCACCACGTGTCCACCACCTGTCATAATACGGGCCACTTTCCAACCAAAAACATGCCAAATTCACCTATAAATAAGGGTATCCACACTTGGTCCCAACACTTGATTTTCGAACCAACTTTGGGTTGCTCTTGGAAAGCAACGGTGAGCAAGTGTAGTGCAAACCTGATGGGGAGTAAGAATAGAAAGTGAAGAGAGGAGAAAACCACTAGAAGCTCAAGGAGTAGATCTTCGACAAAAGAGAACATATATCCCAAAGTAGGCTTGTTGCTTAGGCGGTAAGGTATAAAACTTGAACTATTTCACCAATGATTTTGGGGTTCGATTTTAGTGATGCTATGACGATTTTCTATGGAGATTTTTGATTGAAAATTGATCACTAACATATGGACTTACGATTTATAGAAAGAATGGGTAAAAATCATGAGAAAAAAGTCATGAAAACACGCCCCAAATGGACTTACGATTTATAGGAAGAATGGGTGAAAATCATGAGAAAAAAGTGATGAAAACACGCCCCATAAATATACCTAGACCATTATTTTACATTTTTGGTTTACGGAAGAAAAGTGAGATTTTATGTCAAAATTCATAATTTCTCACAATTTTGACCCTAGATATAACATAAATATCCTTAAAACATCCAAAAATTAAGGAATATATCCATTTTGACCTGATAAAAAAGGGCGATAACAATATAATATATCTTATTATGTGTAAATTATCACTATTTTATTCAATATTCTATGATTTTGGACCTTATGAGTTATAAATAACTACTGATAAAACTGAAATAAAGGGTGAAATTATAATTTTGATCAAAGAAAATATGGTCTAGTCATAAAATACTTAAGAAAATGATTAAAATATTAAGATTTTGATAATATTTCACAGAATAATTGTTGAATTTGTGGGAATTTTTGAACTAGAATCTCTCTGAGTAATTTTTGGCATTTTCTCTATATCTTTTGCACTAAAATTATGTTGAATTAAATTATGATATATTTAATTGCAAAAAATGCTGATTTGAAAATTGTTTTATTAAAAATCATGGCATTGCATGTATGAAAATTATCCTAGTTTGCGAGGCTCTACTTGAACTCATAAGTGGATATTGAGCTCCAGATTCTTTTAGGCTGCACTAGGTCTACTGGCTTGTGTGCCAGAATTTTAGGATGTCTTAGATCTGTTGAGCAAGATTGTTGAGCTCTGAATTTTTGAGTCTATACATTGGGTCTGTTGGCTTGTGTCTCATATCTTCAAGATGACCTAGATCCATTGAGCATGGTTGGTTGCAGTTATGACATGCATGTTAATATGGAATTTTATGTATGATATATAAGATATTGACATGATGTCTGTTGGGATCATTATAAGTGTACAAGATTGCAATAGTCATACATGGTTGAATATCAAGTATCATCCTCAAGGAACAGTTGATTGTCAAAAATCTCAAATCCGAATATAATATCAGTATCAATTTTATTAAGGCTGCAAATTAAGTTTGATTGTTAAAAACTAAAATCAAATTAAAAAACAAGCGAACATTGGATTTTGAAAACGATATTAATTATCTAGGATAGTAAATTCTCATGTAATATCCCTTAATTCATAATTCAACTAATTTGATTCCTAATTTTTTAGGTTATGACACTTTTCACGAAAACCCTCTCCTGAGGCATTTTAAATCCTATTAGCCAAGTCTCCTAATACCCTCTTACAAGGCGTACAGTTAACAAAATAACGCAATAAAACCTAATTTCATGCGCAACCCCCTTATAGAATTAATAACCTCCTAGTTCAATTGATTCTTCTAGGTCTATACTTTGATAGTCCAACCATCAAACCTCTTTCCTAAGTTAATTTAATAGTCTACAATTAATCTATCTTTGGCCAGTAAATAGAAAAGCATTAAGAATATAATGTATAAAACAAAACCTCAAAATAGATAAATCAAAATATTGAATCAAGGGTTCTTAACAATCAAAATTACGTCCTAGAAATTAAAACTCTTAGCTGGACATACCGTAGAAGTACAAATCAAAGAATTAAACAAGTAGAAGATCATACTAGAAGCTTGATCTTGTTCTCCGCATTCTTCTCTGTCTTTGTGTTCTCTCTGCACGACCGTCACAAACCAATATTCAAATCATCCTCAACCCTAATACACTTTCCTATTTATATATATGCCTTAAAAACTCGTAAAACACAATTAATAAACCTAAAAATCACATCCCAATTGCACTACCTAGGTAATGGACCACGGTAGTATCGTTGCTCGATTTTTCGAAATTTCATCATGAACTTGATGTAATCACACTACTTAGGTAATGGACCACGGTAGAGTTTTATGCATGGAATTGTCTCTCTCATTACCTATGTAATGCACCATGGTAACGGATTTCTACAATGCGCCCTGTTTTGTATATTGCAGTAATTTCCACAGATTTGATCTACCTGCTTTCTTCTTGTGTTCGTGCTATGTTAGTAACTTTGATGTACCTAACCTACTACTGTATTCCTAATAATGCTTATATTACTTTAGTTGTTGAATAAAGTAATCCTTTTGCTTAATTTTGGTTTTGAGTGAGAAAGGGTTAACTATAACTTAGCAAGTTGAGGTGTGAAAACAACTTGTTAGATTACGGTGTCGGTAGGGTGACCCCTAAGGTTGGCAAGGGTTCTTGACAAAAATAAAATTTTTATAATGAAAAATTAAAATTTTAACTTGCTATAAGTTTAAAATAAGAAAATTATAAAAATAAAATTTTATAAAAAATATTAGAGTACATAAATAAAGATTTTTTGTGTCTATAATGTATAATAAGCTTAATAATCATGCAAGATAGACATGATATTGTAAATTAAAATTTGAAAACTTAAATAAAATTTGGAGTGGTCAATAAAAATCATTTATGATAGTTTTATGGAGGAAAAACAATATTGGTTAAGTTCATAGTAAAAATTAGGATAATAGTACATGGCGTATAATGATATTGACTTATTATAAAA